>VRYO01002410.1:2738760-2789019 GCA_009812075.1 Sialia sialis
TATATTCAGGTGCGGTTTATAATCGTGAAACTACTGTACTTAATCCTGTCATCATTTTTGTGTCCATGCTAATGTGATGGTAATTCTGTGATGGACCTACACCTATAATCTCCTTACCAGCCCATTGGAAGACTTTTCAGAGTGATGCACAGAAAAGCATGTTAGTGTAGTGACAGTGCTGCGTGAGCCACGTGCATTGATAGTGAAGGAGACACAGCTCAGACTCCTCTGCATGGCAGGCTGAGGATTCCAGGGTCCCAGGGTAAGTGTGAGCACTGCACACTGCAGTCCTTCTGCATTAATGGAACCTGATTTGCTGGGTCACCCTCCTGGAGTGACACAATATCATTTAAAGCTGTTTGCTAATTACAGAGATACTATCAAAAGGTGTGGTGTCCTGATTGGAGTCTAGCAAGAAAGTAACACTCCTATTCACCCACCCACCTCTGGCAGATGGTCTGAGGGTCTCTCCTTTGCTTCATGAGGAAAGTGGTTGATTCACCCCCACCCAGCTGTAATTATGTGTTGCTGCCTACTGGAAGTTCCCACGTGGGCATCAGAGTGGTAAGCCTAGAACTCACTGCTAAGATTAATTGCTAAGTAAAAGCATGATTTCTTGATGTCTTTTTTATATTCAATTACTTAATACTCTGTATAATTTCCTTGTGATTTTTTAAATTATCATTAAAATGTTCCTAATTGCTCTTACCCTGTCATGCATGCAGCCTTCCTGTTAAGCTAGAAAGCAGCTCTGGTAGGAAAAAATGTATAGTGTTTTGGTTTTTGCTTTCCCTTTCAAAGAGTCCCCTTTTAAATTCAAGAGCCTCCTGTGTAAAACACAGTTTCTGTTGTAGGGGCTTTGCCATCCTGAAAGCTGATAATTTCATAGCCTTATCTTTGGACAAAATTATTCTCTTGTCAGTGTAGTTCCTATTGAACCAGTCCGGCTTGGCCAGTCTCCACTCCTTCTTTCTTTAAAGTTCTTTATTTTCATATCCAAAAGGTGATAAAATTGACAAAATAGGTTTATTCAGATTCTAACAGTACAGTTTACACACAAGCAAAACAAAACATCCAGCACACTTGCTTTTATTTATGGCATCAATGCTGAGCCATTACAGTACCAGCAGTAGGCAGCTTTTACTCCCTTCACCTTTTGAAACCTCTTTGGCACCAATGTCCCACGCCAAGCTCTGTAGGTGCTCAGCATCTTCCATCATCACTGGGGGTGGTTGTAAGAAGTGGAAAATTTTTACCAGAAGCAAGGCCAGGTGTGCAGGGAGGGCCCCAGAGTGCAGGGCTGTGCCTGGCAAGGGAGGGCAGGAGGAGCAAGGCAATGGCCCTGGTGCAGCTCCAGACACAGAACAGTGTGCAGGAAGGCTCGTGGGAGCCCTTCTGGGTGGGCTCAGCTTCTGTGGAGCCTGTCCCCACAGAGAGGGTGTTCCCAAACACTTCATCAGGATCAGTGGTAGCCTCCCCTTGCCCTGGTTCTACGGTTCAGAGCTTTGGTGCTGAGAGCTGTGATGAGTGACCTGTTCCACACAGCCAATGCTAAACCCCAGAGTTCTTACCCAGAAGAGGGCTCACATTTAGAGATCAGATACCAAAAGAACTCATAAACACACTATGGAACAGGAGCAGCAATCTCTTTAGCAAGATCTGTTTTATCTATGTGTAAGTCCTAGAGGATGGCTGACTGTAGTTACAAGAGAAGAAATGTATGGGAGGATGGACTAGCACTTCTAAAGAGAAGATGCATTAACAACTTCACTGTTTCTAGCCAGCAGACACGATTCTCCTGGTACAAGGATAAATGGGGCCTGGACAAGAGGATACATTGCCTTTTAATGTGCAGATCAATGGAGGGAATAGAGAAGAGACAGCAATGAAAGGTGAAATCAATTCAGTCAATATATTAATGTACAAGCTCCACAACCTCTATAAGCACTGTAGTATCAGTGTCATCTGATGCAGGCATGTGACATGTCACCCAGCAGGGATGTTGGGCATGGCCAGTGACAGCCGTGCCACCCACTGCAATGTTTGCAGTGACCCAGCACTGGCACTACCCAGCCTCCAGACCTGGGAGTGCTTTGGGGTGCCCTATTGTCCCAAGGCTCTGCTCCCCACTGAGACCACTGCAGGCAGGTGTGTGTGTGTGTGCCCAGGGCAGTTAGCTGGGCAGTGAGTGTGCAGCATCACTGCACACCAGCTGCTCTGAGAGCAGTGCAGTTACACACAATGGCAGACAGAATTTCAGCTTGGCAGGTTGGAACTGCTCTGGGTTTCACAGGGTTCTCCAAGGGCTTGCTGTGGTAAATGCTTCTGGAAGCCAGTGGGATGGGGTACCCAAATCCCTCTGGTGCTGTCAGTGTCCCTGTCTTGCTTACTTCAGGCAGCCACCCACATCAATGCCTGCGTGCTGTGAAGCGCCTGTCCTTAGGAGAAATGGGAAGCATTGGCTCTTCCCCAGAGAGGATGCACACCCTGTGTGTTCAGACTGCGAGTGCAGCCAGAAGCTAGACTTTGGGAGCTCTGTTTTGTTTGGAACTGCCTGATCCTTGCCCTTGAGAGTGCTGCAGCTGAGGTGAGCTGACCCTGGTTTGGTAAGTCACACCCACGCTGTTGAGCTGTCCCAAACACAAGCGGTGTCACCTTTGTGCTACTTCCAGCTGAGCAGAGAGAACTTTGCCTCCCCTTCATGTATCAGGAAGGTCAGTCTCTGTAGGGACTGTTTTTTCTTTAAAATCCATACATTAAAAGGCATCATAAAATGCTGTACTGGGGGTGCAATGAATGGCTCTTTGGAAGCACTATGAGATTACTGGCTCTCAGTGCAGTAAATAGAAAGCAGGGAGATTCTGGAGTTCATTTCCAAACAGGTGAGTGGGAACTCTCAAACCAGGAGGCAATTAATGTGTCTGCAAGTCTGGTTTCTCTTTTCCCTGAAGTGAAGGTGGGCATTAGGCTGAGGTGTGCAACATTCACATCATGCCTCATCTAAAATTTGCCAATATTAATTTGTTGCATTCTACTCTTTAGCAATCAAACAAACATTTCAGCTGGTACCTCCTGGGTGACAAGGTTTGAGAAATAACCTTTTAGTCACTATTGCAACTGAAGTGAAATAAGTGGAAATGTTCTTAGGTGATAGAACAGCTATATCACATGAGCAGAGCACATTGAATTAGCTGTACTCTCCAGTGTGATCCAGAGAGTTTATTAACAAGAGTGTGTATTAATTCTCTGAGTGATTGTGCACACAGTGCAAGGGAAATGCTGCTCAGGCTTCCAGGAGTGTGTTTCTCTGACACAAAAACCTTTAAACTTGCTGCTGCTTTAACACCACCAGTGGCAAAAGCTGCCTTGGGAGCAGGCCCAGGCAGTAATGCCATGTTACAAGAAAAGGGCCAGGTTGTATCACCAGCACTGCAGTTCTCAGTGGGCTGTTGACCCTCTAGACAGTTTTGAGAAATTTAACCTTTAAATTCCAAAATTTCCACTGTGGTGTTTAACCAATGTAAAAATGTGGGTAATGATATGTAACAGACAAAGGTATGTTTTCCCATTGAAGCCATGTTGAGTCATTTTATATTAATACCAAAGGAACAAACCAAGTTTTTATTTCTATTAAATAGCATTAGCCAGTAATTTTAAAAGCTGCCTGTTAATTACAGCATTCAGGCCTTGCAGGCAGTTCTATTTTACGTAAGTGCCATCAATGGCAGACTGCAGCCTTTTGTCATGGGCAAACAAGACCATGAGTTACCATATTACTTTCTGGGGTAAATCCATTTACACAGGAGGATTTTTGCTTGGTTGGTTTTGGTGGGGTTTTGGGTTTTGTTTTGTTTTAGATTTCTTGGTGTTTTGTAAGTCTTTTGGGTGGTTTTTGTTTGTTTGTCTGTTTTTGTTTTGGTTTGGTTTGGGGGTTTTTTGTTAGGTTTGGGAGGGGTTATTTTGGTTGTTTCTTTGTTAGTTTTGTTTTTTTCCTGACACTGACAGGTAACATTCAAATGAGACAGCTTACATGGCCCCATGTCACATCCGCAGCACAGCCACTGTCCCAGGCTGGCCCAGGACGTGCTGGGCTGGCTTTGTGGAGCTGGGACACTGAAGAGCACTTTAGGATGCCCATGTCCATCAGCTGAGCTGTCCTGTGGATCCCTTGAGTGCTGAAACCCTGCAGCACAGCTGGCAGGAGGGCAGGCACTGCTGTGCTGCTGCACCCAGCTGTGGCTGGTCCCCAGCTGCTCTTGGGAGGTGTCACACCAGGAGCACATCGTGTTGTGGCACAGAGCTTCGTCATCTGCCTGCCCAAGCACATCCTAGAACACAGGAATAGATAAGGATAAACCTCTTGCAGGTAACTGGGACATTCATTGTGTACTTATCACTTGGACTAGATGTGTTTATTATTGCTGCTGTTAGCGCTGCTATTGCACTGTTACCTGCAGCTGCCCAGGCAGTGCTGAGCTCCACTGTATTTAGCTCAAATGCACCCAAACCCCTCACAAGAGCTTACAGCACAGAATGCAAGCGGCTTACAATGGTGAAGAGGAGGGATAAAATCAAATGGATACAATTAGCTTGGGCACAATTTAGTAGTTCTTTTCTTGGTATAATTATAAAATAGACACAGGTAGCACCAACTAACCTCAAATACCCTTCTAGCCATAATTAACAATATTGCATAATAATGGTGTCAGTTTAAGCATGGTTTAAACCTGATGCTTTGCTCAAAATTACTGTATAGCCACATATCTTCTTGCACAACAGACTAGCACACGGCAGTGTCTTGACTTCCATTTTCTATTTCATTGTGTCATCTGTGCATAGGAAAAGCTCCTGGCCAAAGAGGAGTCAGTGGTGTAGTGGTAAATAATAGTGGGTAGATTCATCTGTCTGTGGTATACAAAGAGCAGGTTAATACTAGAAGTGCACAGAGCAGAAGTAGCTACAAAGGGAGTGCCCTTTGCCTGAATTTACCCTTGACTACTTAGAAGAATTGCATAATTGATACAATTGAACCACATCAGTCCTTTATTTATAGAACATAATGAAATGGTTTTCAACATCCCGGATCATGCTGCATGGGTGATTGCCATATATGCACCCAAGGAGAATAAATAAAAACATTTCCCTAAGGTATTCTGTCTCTTCACCTTCGCCAGTTGCATCCAGGGCTTTATTTGGAGAGCAGGTCTGTGAGGAGTGCAGCACGTAATCCTGCTGTGCTCTTGCCCAGGTGTCAGTCACAGGAGTGCTGCAGTGGGGATGCTCCAGAGCCCTGGAATCTCCCTTTTCCCATGTCCCACATGAAGCAATTTGTAGGCTGGGGAAGCTCAGGGTGGATCTAAACATACCACAGCCTGCTAAACAGAACCTCTGTGTAGCACTTCAGTCAGTTCCTGCTCAGGCTCCAGAGCTTGCATTTGACCCAACTCTGGCTCCCCA
This sequence comes from Sialia sialis, assembly GCA_009812075.1. Classification (NCBI taxonomy): domain Eukaryota; kingdom Metazoa; phylum Chordata; class Aves; order Passeriformes; family Turdidae; genus Sialia; species Sialia sialis. The sequence goes on from VRYO01002410.1 coordinate 2,744,218, forward strand.
AGCCCTGCAGGGTCAGGCTCAGGACCCCTCCCACTGTGACATTTGGAAGCTGCTTTTTCCATGATGGCAGTGGCCATGAGCCATGGATAAGGCAAACAGAGCTGATCTGAGCTGCTCAGAGCCATGGGCTCCCACAGCAGCCCCACCATCACCTGATGGGCTCTCAGATCTGACCTTGCTGGGGATCACCCAGGCACAGTCTGGTCTGTCTCAGGTGGCACTGAGTCAGGGATACTGTAAAAGTTGCATAAAATAAAACAAAACAAGGCTCCATTGTTCTTTCATCTCTTGTTGTTGCTATTATTGCAAAAATACAGATAATTTACAAGTGTTTCTCTTGCTGGCTTTTTTTGTCCATCTTTATATGATGTTCTACTGTTCCTATTGCATCATTTACATTTGGCCTTTATTTATGATGCTACATTGTTTTATGTACACACTTTATAATTAGAAATACTAATTGCAAGCTTGCCTACTACCTTCAGTTGGCTTTTCCAGAGCATTACTTGCAGAAACCTCACAATTACTCAGTTGTTTTCAACTGCTCAAGGAGTGTTTTCACAAATAATTGAAAAAAACCAACCAGGATTTTCTTTTTAATTTGTCCTATTTCTAAGTTTTTTATGGTTCACAGATGGTGCATAGAAATGAACTGCATCTAAACTTACATCTTCTTAGAAGCTGTTTAAGGACTCTTTTCAAAAAATCGTCTTTTTCTGACTGAAAATAAAATATTGCTTACCACATAGAGGTACTGAGGGATACCCATGCTAGCTGTTGTATTAAATTTTAGATTTTTTTGACATGTAAACCTTTAGCCTAGGCACATTGTCATATTTTTGATTCTTTTCAAAGTGATAAAAGTCCATATAAGTTAATGGCTCTGCAAGAGGGAGCTAGCTAGTCATTTCCATGCACTCCATTGACACAATGCTCCCATTTTATCATTTGTTATTTCAGCTTTGCTGATGATTCAGTGGTGTTATTCCAGTGCAAAGCTGGAGTAACACAGCAGTGAATCAGGCTCATTGGCTCTGCATCTCAGGATCTAAAATGAAGATCCACCTACAGGTAAAACACTATCACCCTGCAAGTATCTCACGGACTGAAATCTGTCCTGGCTTGCCAGATCTTCATCGGAAAAGGATTGCACAGCCTCCAAATTAAAGTGCAGGGTGACTGCACTTTAGTCAATGGGAATACTCATGTCAACGAGATGAGCTGGTTTGGCTTTTCTCATTACAAATTGCTCAAATCAAAAATAGCAGAGCAGAGGGTTACTTTATTTTTATTGTTGCTGCTGTTTTCATTATCTGGCTGCCATGGGTGTAGGATGCAGCTCCTCTGCCACTTGCCCAGGGGGCTGCGAAGCCAGGCCAGCTCCTGCAGGGCTCAGCGTGCAGGGGTCACTGGCTGTGAGCTCAGGCACCCAGGCTGGAGGCAGCTCCAAGTGACACTGCAAGTGTGTCCCACAGCAATGGGAGTTCCATCAGACACTGCTGCTGCTTCACTGGCAGCCACGAGCTCGTGTCACAGTGTGACACTGAGCACACATGATGGCAATGATAGAGTGTGTGCCAGTGTAATCACCCGCTTGGGATTTCCTCCTTCAGTGTGCTTATGTCATGATTTATTGAATAGTCTCTATTCCAGCTACCAAAGAACTTCCCTTACTATTCCCTTAAGGATATGTCACTCTTGTTTTGTTCCCTTCCCAAATTCAGTCTTGAGGTGCACCTCATAGAGAAGTACATTCTTCCACTGCCTGCAGATGTAGCCCTCTGCCTCATGCACAAATGCTGTTCATTTACCTCTCTGGTACCCTTGCTTAAACTGACTGATAAAATCATGGTTCCCAGTTACAAATGCCTGTTAATTGACAAACCACAATCACAGAGGTGCTGGGCAGTTAACTGAGTGCAGAGTTTTACTTGGAAGGGAGCAGTGAGAGAGGGGCTCCACCAATGGGGAGCACAACTGCAAAAGCTCTTCTGTTGGTGCCACTTGGTAAAATGTCACCTTGGCAGCGCTGAGAGAGCCCTCCGGCACGGGGTTTTGCCTGGCATGGTTCACACCTCCACCCTGGAACTGCAGATGCAGTGCCCAGGACCTGCCTGCCCAGGGGTCTGGGGGTGCCAGGCAGGAGTGGAGTCACACAGGTCGTAATGGCATCAACACTGAGACTCTGCTGTTGAGTTTCACTGGGCTAGCACAACCTTTTTCACCCCATCAAAGGTTTTGTCCTGGTGTCTTCGACCTGAAATCCACCCAGTGCTCAAAGGTGGAGGCTGGTACTGCCTGCTGCTGTTCAGCTGCAAGGTGCTGATGGCATCGGGCTACGCTGACAACGGGGGGACACCATGAAGGTGCCAATTTGCTGGGGATCCCAGCAGTGGGGAAAAGGGGGCTATGACCTGCTGCTTCCCTGCCAAAATCACAGTCTCCATGGCAAGGTTTGGCTGCAGCAGACAGAAGAACCATGTCTATTTGCTTTCAGGAGCAGGGGATGCCTTCAGTCTGCAGTGACATCCAGCCTTGGACAGCACTGAGCGATTGTAACTGGCCAAGAAACACCGGGTGAACCCAGGAAAAGTGAGTGGCCACAAGATAAAATATTAAATGAGCCAGAAAGACAGAATCTTACAATAACAGTAAAGTAAAGACTGGTCTGTTAACAAGTCAGCCAGCTTCTATCTTGTAGCAGGGAGATTGTTTTTGAGAACCTTGCAGAGTCAAATGAATTCATGAACCTCCATACCAAGGTGCAATCATTAGTCAGTAAATGAATTACATATAATTATCTGCTTTGTATTTAATTCACTTGGCTTCCAGTTTCTTGCTCTTCACCCAGTGAAACTCTCTCTCCCTCTCACACAAACACACTCCATGGGCAGGAGGTTTTGGAGGGCTGCCATCATCCTGACTCACGAATCAGACTCCAAGATTTGAACGATATTTATCTAAGCCTGCAAACAAAGAAGATGGCTATGTGTCCAATGAGAGAATAATTATTGTTGTGTTTATAGAGCAACAAAGCTGGGAGTTAGGACCCTGGGGGAAAGGCGGCAGGAAGGGTGAGCTGGGCAGAGGCAGGAGTGCAGGCAGTGGTTCAGGACAGGCTTGTGCCAGGGTTCCCTGCCTCTGAGTCACCTCTGCCAGGAATGGCCCAGCAGCCAAGGCCAGTGGCCAGGTGGTGCCTGGCCCCACACAGATCTTGCTGGGAGCTGCAAGACCACCTCCCCAGGGGTTCTTGATGCGATACCAGCAAAACACTGGTCCTGCAAGCGATTTGGCAGTGGCTGAAGGGAGCTGGGGTTGGCACAGGGCACATAGACAGCTCTACTGCTGTGAGGCTGAGGCTGAGTGTGCCAGGCTAAGGATCCAGCAGCACTGACAGAGCAGCCTCCTGCTTGCAGCAGATCCTATGTGTTCTTTTCTTATGCAGATATCAGCTCTACACCTACTTTCACAATTAACTAACCTACCAAGGAAAAAATCTATAGCAGAAAAAGCTTGTTTTGCAAGTAACAGCTGATGCCACAGAAGGTTGTTTAAAAGTAAAAAAAGTCCTTTGGGATGGCATGTGGGTTCTCCCTGCTCCACAGTGCAAGGCTGGGCAAGGGAGCCCTGCAGAGCTTTGGACACTGTGACAGTGGCAGTGGCATGTGTGACCCAGGCTGATGCTGCCACGTTAGTGTTGTGTGTGCTCAGAGAGGGCAGTGACAGTGAGGGCTCTGCCTGTCCTTTAGGACTTGTCCATGACACCTAAGAAGTTTGGTAAAACTAACAATTTGAAACCCATGTATCTAAAATGGACCTAACCACTCAAAAGCCTCATCCTGGTTGGCACTTCAAGTGTCCCCTGAATTAATTTAAAGGTCACCTCATGTCCTGCTACAAGGAGGGCTCCAGAGCTCTGAAGTGTGGCTGTTGCCAAACCACACAAAACTCTTTTTTCATTGTGCCCATGGAGACACATCTGACTGCTGGTGAATCTGTGCAGAGCAATAATCAGTGGTAGCTTTTCATCAACTTGGTACCAACAAGCAGCAGCCTTGGCCATCACAGCTGTGGCTCTGGAGACCTTGGAGGACACCAGACTCTGGAAATGCTTTGGTTTAAGGACACCATCAGCTGTGGTAAAGCAAGCAGCACTTCTGTCAAGAAAGCTGGAAAAGGTATCATTTATACTTCCATTAACTCAGCTTGAGGAGGCCAAAGTTTGAGCCACTTTGTAATTATCTCAAATCATCTTTAGGTTAACAACATAGAGCCAGGGAGACAGCAGGGCAAATAGCCAGGTGAAGACATTGTCTGGAAATAACAATGAATTTAGAATGAATCCTACACAGGGAACAAGACATCCCATTCTTGTTGTTCCAAGATCACTGTGAAACAGTTCCAAATTTTGTCCTTATTGTTGGAAGGGAGGCAAAACCAATAATCTGGATAATTATTAATGCTTTAAAAAATGCCACTGAAAATCCAAGATAAATAACTTGATGTCCCTTCCAGCCAACCCAGCTTTAGAAACAAGTTCTATCTTCGTAGATGCTTTCACTGATGATTATGTCTGTGTTAATATCCTAGGAAGAAAAATGGAAAAGCTCTGACAACGGAAGACTTGCCAATGTAATGACAGACAGCAATACTTTGGTTCACAAGGCACTTCTTAGAGGATGAGTATTGAAGTGCTGGATTTTTTAAAATTGTAGAAAATCTTCCTTATTTAATTCTCTTTTCAGAGCAACTTAAATTTTCTGGAGAAGATTGAAAACACCTATATACCAACATCAACATCCCAAAGGCAGAAAAAGGCTTTATAGGAGAGCAATCAAAATTATTTCTGAGACAATAAGGTCCACAAGAAGGAAAATGTGATTTTATGGCCTTAGTAAACACTGAGAGCATGGGATCAAGTTTTCCTTAGTTTCTCAAAACTGTCAGCTACTCTTAAGGAAGCCAAGCCACCCCTCAGTGCTTCAGCCTGCATTTCTGGAGCAGCAAACTCTGTTTGCCTCCCTGCTACCCTTTGAGAAACAGAGGACCTTGCACATGAACTCACAGCAGCATTTAGCCCGATTTTAGCATTGAAAATTGCTGCTTCTGTTGCAGGTTGTATTGAAATGGAGACAGGTCTTGGTGGCTCCATATATGTTTGTTTATTTAACTGTAAGTTTGTTTGTCTATCAGTTGAACTAATAATATTACTGCTCTTCAAGGAATTACTATGAGGCATTTGAAAAGCCTTGAATGGAGGAAGCCAGCAAACCATTTTACCAAGCAGGTAGGGAAATAACCCAGCACAGGATTTCATAAATATTGTTGTGCATGCAGCAGTTCCCACATCTTCCTCTCTCCCTCCCTGGTACACAGAGGGTTTATATTATTACTGCAGCTAGAAAATCTAGAAAGTAACCAAACTTTCCCTGTTTACAGTCCCTGAGCAGTAATGCCATGAACTGAGGGCTCAATATGGGTACCACAAGTTATTCTCTCTGAGCTGACAGAAAACAGTCAAAAGAGCAGGGCTATAAATCTCTGCTTCATTATAAATCACTGCATTTGTTACTTTGTCACACCCATCCCAGCGAACCTTGGAATTGACTTTGGGCTTTAATTTTTAGTTTTTCTGATTTTTCTAGTAACACCTGAGCATGGTCCTGTTGTCACCTGCACCCTCAGAAACAGAGGAGCTCTGCTCATCACTGTCAGGCCAAGGAGGTTCCTGATCAATGTTGTTCTCCATGGGCTGGTGTTGCTGTGAGTACGGGACCAGCTGGGGCATGGTGCTGGCTGTGGAGCACATCCAAAAATCACACAGTGCCAGCAAAGCAAGTTCACGGCTGCCTGCACCATCTGGAGACACATTTATTCAGCACAGCACAAGAACTTAGAGTCAGGTCCATTTCCAGGGTGAAGCACTGTTTATTTTGATGCAAGATCAGTGTGGGAGAATACATTTCCAATTTCGAGAGAGGAATTTTCCCAGTTTACAAACTGTTTCATGTTCACGGAGTTTTAAATTATTGTAAGTAACAAAAGAGCACAGATTCAGTAGCAGAAATAAGAATAAAGCATACAGTTGCTGGATGTCTTGACTTATACCAGTGAACCCAATACAGTATTTTGCAGGATGATTAATAGATTTTGTTTATGGAAATTTTACTTATTTTTGCTGAAGTAACCTTGAGTTTTCCAGGTTACCAGAGCTGGGACAATTGCATTGCTGAGCCATGCTCATGTGTGCTTTGGAAGGCTTTGAAGGGGACAGGGAGAATAAATGGAAAGAACCACATCCTCCTCCAGACCACAAATCATGCCAGTTTGCACCTGAAAGACCATAAATTTATCTGTTTGCGGAGCACTGGCAGGTTGCCTGGGAACTTCCATTACAAGATGTGGTTCTGCAATGCACCTCAGTGTCAAAAGTGGTATCTTTAGCATGCAAAGGAAAGCTCTAAGGTAATGTCTGTGATTTTAAAAAAAAATCTGGTTAATTTGATTGCATTAATCTGTGTGTCATGCTCCTGTTGGTGTGCTTTCTCCAGTCATATTGCAGACCATTCCAGCTCCCAGCTTTTATATGATTCCATTTAGTTTTGTTGCACAACCCTTGCTCCAGGATGAACCTGTGAATTCATATTTTGGTGATGTGAAGCAATCTAGCCCTGACCTTGCCATGGTTCCTTACACTCACATAAAACCTCCTCTGAAGCCAGGGAGAGTTTGGCTCTTGGAGCTGATGGCAGGACAGGTCATGTCCTTTACATCCCAGGCAGGATACACTGCACACTGTGTGCTCAGGACTGCCAGGCCTTTCCAGAACCTTCCTGTCTGATAGGGAGGAGACACAACCTGCTCCAATGGCAGATTTCTGCTGGGATCACACACTGTAAATTCATGAAAGTGAGTCCACCCAGCACAATAATGGGCACATCTGTGAAATGCAACCTTTTCTGAGGAGCCCATTTCTGGCCCTGCCTCCTGCTGCCCCATGCCAAAGCTGTGAACTAATCCCATTTACAATTGTTTTGCTCACATATGGGTCCCAGATAGGGAGAAACAGCAAAAAAAAGGCAAATTTAACTCAATATGGGCAAGTCCCCACTGCCCTGGGTGTGGGTACTGGTGAGCTTGGCTCTACAACAGAGAAAGGACAGAAAGCCCAAGAGAGGAGAAAAGCTGAGCTGGGAGTGGCAGAGGAAGATTTTGTGAGATTTTTATTTGTGATTTTGTGCCTGGAAAGGAAACAATGGGACACGGGGAGGGAATGAAAAGAACCACATCCTTGTGTGCATCACAGCCCTGCAGTTGGAGTCCCTCTCACTGCACCAACCCCAGTGCCCTCTGCTCACTCTGCTCCCCTGTGACATCCCACAGATGTGTCTCACCAGGGACCACGAGGGCAGCAGTGCTCTTAGCATGTCACATCACACCAAAATGGCATTTTGATGTGCTCCCCACCCATTTAGGCCTACCACAAGCTCTTAGAATTACGCTCCAGTCCCATGACCTCTGCTGAGCATAAGCCAAAAGATGTTCTTCCCTTCTCTCTGCTTCTGACCTCACAGCCAAACTCACCTGCTCCAGCCAGATAAGTTCTCTTTGGAGGAACCTTCCACCCATTGCTGCCCTGCAATGCTTCCTGGAGAGCAGCCATCCAAGGGAAGGATGAAAAATGGAATTTCCTTGCACACTCTTGCACCTATGTCCTCTCACATCTCCTTCCACTGGTTTCTCATGCTCTTGTTTGTGAACTGCTGTATGTCTTATTAGTGGCAATATTGATTCTTTTCCATTATTGCTATATTCCATAACATGTGGTTAATATCCAGCCTTGTACACTCATTGTATGTTCAAAGCACTTGCAACTATTTACTGTATATTTGTTCTGAAAGCAAAAAAAGTGGGGATGAGAACCCCCACTCAGCAAATGCAGCAGTCACTGCAGAGAGGGCAAGAGTTACCAGCAGCATCCTTGGCAGCTCAGTCTCTTTTGGGCTGAACAACCCAGAACTTCACAATTTACAGTTCACACAGTGCCAGTGCCCATTCAGTGAGTCACCTTAAGAACTCTCAGCCATGTACAATGAACAAAAATGGTTTAAAAGAGGTGTTTATAAACACACACACACATATATGTGCATGGATATATGGATAGACGGGTATGCATGCATATAGACCCACCTAATGCATAAGGTAGAACTGCAATATACTATAAAAAATTGTATATTATATTGTAGATATTATATATGTCATTTATGATTTATATTATATATATATGTATATAAAATATTGTATATTGTATATTACATATACACTTCCTAATGAGGTATAATCAGGTTTCATTTCACTTCGATAAGCCTTGGCCTATGGTCAAGGTAATCTCTCTGAATATTTGGGGTTCCCTGTTTGGAGGGGGAGCTATAAATGTGCAACTTCCCTGTCTCCAAAAGGCAGAGGAACTTTGTCCCTTCCTCACAGCACCTGGGGGAGTGTTGGGCTGGCACTCATCCAGAGAAGCCTGAGCAAGCAGAGCAGCACCATCCTCTCAGCTCTCTGGGTTCTGTTTCTCTGAGGTCTGAGGAATTGCTGAGCTTCTGCTGCTGAGAGTGTGAAGGGACAGGTTGCACACTGGGAAATGCCCAGTGTCCTTCAGCATTCATTTCTTCACTGCAGAGAGAAAGTGAGTCATGAGAAAACTTAAGGTGGAGCACTCAAAACAAGGAGTGTATAAATGATTAGCTAGCAGGGGAAGGTCAGCACCAGTCCTTCAAGTCTGAGCATGTTCCATTAATGATGGCACATAAATAATCCCAGCTGGGTGCCTGTGGTTGCAGGAGAGCAGCTGTCACCCTCTGGTCTGACATGTGTCTGACTCATACAATTTCATCAATGAGCCTGATCTCAGTTTTCTTTAAAAAAAGGTAGTTACAGAAGTAGTAAAAAATGGAATTTGATCAACAGATCCAGTTTCAGGATGCACAGTTTTTACAAACGAACCAAGAAAACTTCACTACAGGGAGAGCCAAATGCAGGGATGGAAGATGGACCTGAATTCTTGTGCAGCAATGCAATTAATCACCTTGTCAGATAAGATCCAATTGCAGAATCTTTATTAGCACACTGATGAAAATTAAAGAGCCTGTTTTCTTCAGATCACAGATTGAATTTAAAGCATTTGGTGATAGGGAAAAAATCAGTTTACCTTGTCAGTGAGCAAGAATGACCAGTGATTCACTTGGAGGTATCTGACAAGAACACGGAGATCTTTTTTCCTAGAATAAACTACTGATCTTATAGAAAATATTCTGGGAATGATACACCTGAGCCCACTATGTTATCTTTAAATGCACTTTAAATGGCATTGCATGATGAAGCATCTAACCACTGTCCAAAGGCAATTTGCAGCAATATCAACTGCATCAACTGTCCAGGATACTGCTGTAGTTTAATATCCAGCTTATTATGCAGTTTATCATCTGTGGCTGCTCTTACACCTCTCTGACACACATGTCCTGTACAGATACCAAGTAGCTGAGTACTTTTTTTACTCAGTACCTTTTGGTACTAAGCTTTTCTTCAGATAATCTGCAGTAATTTTTTTTGGTCATGAATTGAAGTTGAACAGATGAGCTGTATCACAGAGATGGGGCAAATCCTTAGTGGTGCAGAGAAACAGAAGCTACTGTGGAGTGGGAAAATAAGAATTCATAGATGTTTAGTCTAAAGGTCTTATTCTAAAATGTACTGAAGTCATTTCACAGACATCTGCATAAGAAAGGATAGCCCGCACAGCATTGGGTGGAATAGTGATTTTTTTCTAGCATATTTCTACTTAGAAATTCAAGAACACAATCCTACCACAGCCCAGAAATGAGAAGGAATACCAGGAAAAGTGAAATATATAAATATAACAGATAACATAATAATCAGTCTGCCTGTTCTCAGTGAGATTTTCACGTGCATTTTCTTTCGCCTACAGTCAGTCTGGGGCACTTTGATCCCTTGTCCAATGTCTTGGGTTACAATACATGTGATAAATGTGATAAAAGGTATCTATTCTATCACCATCTGTTGAGGGTGGGGGCAGTGATCTCAGTGGGAGATATTCTGCTAATGGGCCATCCATTGAAACCAGGTGGGGCAGTGTTCTTTGTCTTTTCACAACCCATCCTTCCTTCAGGAGTTATCTTCTGCTAATGACCATTGAGTCCCACTGTGCAGCTGATAAAATTACTGCATCCCACTGGAAGTTGCTCCAGCCAGGGGGAAGAGCCCAACATTTCTTACCAGGATAAAACCAGAGGTTTTGGGACGCTCAGGCAGCCCTTCTTCTCCTAGTCTCCAGAGGAAAACCGGACTTTTTTCACATCAGCACTGGATCTTCGGAGGGAAACTGCACCTTCTACAGGAGCACTGCTCCAACTGAACCACATCTGTCACTGCAGGAGGATGCAGCCACCATTGAATGGCACTGCTACCAACACCCTGACTGACTGACTGACTGACAGGTGTCAGGTTGTATTCTGACTTTGTCAGTGTTTGGGGTTTGTTCTTTGTAGTACTGTATTTCTGTTTTAATTTCCCTAGTAAAGAACTGTTATTCCTAAATCTTTGCCTGAGAGCCCCTTGATTTCAAAATTATAATAATTTAGAGGGAGAGGGTTTACATTCTCCATTTCAGAGAGAGGCTCCTGCTCTTCTTAGCAGACACCTGTCCTCCAAACCAGGACATCCAAGCAGATATCTGAGCCCACAGAGGTGCAGGCAGAGCAGAGAGGTGCTCGTGGTTCTGTGGCTCCTGTCCCAGCTGGAGCAGGGCAGGTGACAAGTGGGTGATGCCACTACAAAACCTGAATGTTGACAGGCATGGTGACTCTCCTGCCCTCTGACTGCAGGGCAGGATGGAGTTTCCACACATTTGGGTAAGGTCTGGTGTGCCCATGGCCATGCAGGCACAGTGTCCAGCCCCAGTGCCTCTGACTCACCAGCCCTCCCTCTGCAGCCACCTTTTCTGTCTGGGGCAGTTCTCAGCTCCTCAGGTGCTGGCAGAGTGTGCCTTGCTGGTGATTTAATGAACTGTGGAATTAAAATGCAATTTTTCATTTTAATGAGGTTTAACTCCATGCAGAAGTGTACAAAATTCAATTAAATAATTTTGCATTGGTGCCTGTCTAAATGCATCTGTAGCTATATGTCTTGTCATATTTGTGCATGTGGTCCATGCATAATTTTGATGTGAGAATCTCTAAATATTTTTAAACAAACACTATCTATGGAGCAGAAAATCCTTAATATGAACCATTCTTACTCCTCAGCATAGCTGAGATACAGGAGAGACATATTCTCCTCTATACAGCAATTATATTTTTCTGGATTCCCAAAATCTGACATTGAACTGGCCAAGAAAAGAGACAAGTCTCTTGCTTTGGTAATGGATGCCAACTTCCTACCAGATAACTTGGATTAACCATGTCTGGTTTGCAGATTTATTTCTCTTTCTGCTCTCAAAATGAATATCAGAAAAGGTACTTGAAAAATAACAGAAAAGATGTCTGAAAAATAGCAGTTGTTGCACAAACAGCAACAGATGAAACTGGGAGAGAGAATTTGCTTTCTTTGCATATGTGGGGAGTGGCAGAAGGAAGCAGGACCACTGAGGAGCCAGGACACCATTTTCAAGTTACAAGATCCTCTTCTAAGCCATTTCAACAAACATTATGTGCTGAGTTTGCATCATTCTTCATTCTGCAATCACATGGACACTCACTTGTGCAGCAGAGGCAGGGAATAGGAGTCAAATCATAAAAGCCTTTTTTAGACAGCTGAACATCTGAAAAGGTTAAAATCAAAAATAAATTGTAAGTTCTGCCTGTGGACTAGGCCCACATAGACACATTTTGCCTGGAATAGTATTTTTCATGTATTTCTACAGGCAAGGTGAGTGCTGAGATCCTGGGTGTGCAGTTCACTCAGAAATGATGAGAAGCAGTCTCTTGCCTCTTTTCTTCTCCAACAGGTACCACACAGGGCGGTGTTTCCAAAGCAATTGTCAGTGAAATAGTGTCCACATCCTTTTGTGCAAAACTAAAGAGCAAGACAGAACATAATAAAAGTTACAAACTGATCTGAGGTGTGGAAGCTGCTTCAGATCTGCATACATTTACATGAATAAATAACCAGCTGAACTGCTTAAGCAGTGCTATCTTTCTCTGCCAGTGTGTCCCTCATGCTCCTGCTCAGTGTATGAATGCTTTTATGCACACTAGCATGCTGGAGACAGGATTGGTGACTCACAGTTCCCTGTAATGAACTATACTGAAAAAGAAATTTTAGCCTTGTAAACTCTGCCTTCATCACATTGCTGAGACACAGCTGACTGGGAACACAAACTTCCCAGATAATTTACTCAGAGGCCATATACTTATTCCTTTTACAAGGCAGGAGGAATAACCCCCCCAAAGTTGGCCAAGCTATTTCTTTCTGTCCCCTTTGTTATTTTCCTAGTATGTCTGGACCTGAGTCAAAATTTTGATGTGAGAATCTTTAAATATTTTTAAACAAACAGTATCTATGGAGTAAAAAATCCTTAATATGAGCCATTCTTACCCCTCAGTATAGCTGAGATACAGGGGAGACACATTCTCTTCTAAGCAGCAATTATATTATTCTGAATCCCCAAAATCTGATATTGAACTCGCCAAATGTCCACCCAAGCCTTGCCACTGATTTCTCTGGGGCTGGGATGGAGCTTTCTTGTTATCAGGATTTGGTGCTGACCTCAGCCTGCCATCTCATCACCCAGGTTCCCAAGAACTGAGAATAGAAGACCCCAAGGAACATGAGGAAAGAATTCAGATTAAAATTGCCTGGGACAAGTCTCAATATGTGTTTAGAGATAACTGCTAGTAAAGACATGGCTTCAAAATCCAAACAAAGGGGAGATGTCTTGGCTCAACATCCCAGTATAGGGCTGAAGAGCATCATACCCCATGAAACTGGAGGCTTTGGGCAGTGCTACTGATTTAAAAATACAGTAATTTCATGAATATAAGCCGCACCTTTTTCAATGAGGAATCCAGCCTACCCCAGTAGTGCGGCTTATATTCAGGTGCGGCTTATAATCGTGAAATTATTGTACTAAAATACAAAATGGGACTGGGATTTAGTTTGAAATCTGACCATATTTCTTGTTCTCTCAACTTAGCCAGTGTACATTAGTGCTTCATTTTTTTTCTGGGAAAATAGGAAAAACAGACAGACCTTGAAGGTGTAACTTTGTGCCTGGACCTGCACTGCTTCAGGCAGCTGAAGTGGGCCGGGCATAAATGCTGTGTCACACAGAATGGCACAGAGGGCATCCCAGCCCTTCCCAGACTTGACAGCAATGCCTTCCAAACCTTGCCATGCATGGGGGACTTGCCCAGAACACTTCCTCTAACATGACTCCTTCTATCTCCCATCACCCGTGTCACCTCCAGTTCTGTACAAAATCTGTCAAGCACGAGGGAAAAAGCTGTCAGTGAGTGTTCCAGTCCCCTGGTAAGGCCTTGTGTATGAGCTGGAATAGCAATGGCACCAGAACAGCATCAGAGCACACCTCCACTTGACCCCAGTGGGTTTGATTAAAGAACTAAAATCAGGAAAAAAAATAGAGGAATAAGGTTTGGTTTAATAACCACAGTAAACAGCTACTAACCAGGTAGCAATCCAGAGGTTTCCATAAACCCATGGACTTTGCCAGGCCCCTGGGATATCCAAAAGTATTTTCTCAGGTGGGAGAGCAGGGCTATTCCCCAATTCAACCCTTTATTCACACTTAGGAAATGCCTGTTGTTGACAGCAAACACAAGGAGCCACCCCTCTTCCAAAATGTGCAAATCCATACCCAGGGAGGGAGTTGCACCCCAAACCTCTGGATTTTAGGAGGATCAACCACCTCCTCTGTGGATATGCTCTGCCTTTGGGAGCTCTCTTCTGTTCCTCAGGGGCTGGGACTGCTCCAGGGAAGAAGGATTTTTTTTTAAATCATGCTTTTAGGCTTGTGCTTTATTATGGGTGGCAATTTTTATCATCCTTTGGAAAGGGGGTTTCAGCAGACCTTCCAGGATTTGAGTGTTTGTATTTTTGCTTGGGTTTTTGTTGGTTTTTTGGGGGTTTTTTTTGGATGAGACAGACTACAACATGGATTTGAAAAATAAAGTTTGTTAATACCCTGCTAGTTTTAAAAGAGAAGGTCTGGCATACACAACTTCCTTTAGGGTTTTGATTTTTCAGGTATGAACCCCATGCAGCAGAGGAGCCAGATCTTTTGGCACTGATGCCAAGTGTGGCACGTAACACTCCTGTTCACACAAATCCTTGCACACACAGAATTTTGCTGAAGTGCAGGTAAATATTTAATAAAACTACAGAAACTGCAGATAAATATAATAAAACTGGGGAAACTAAGACTCCAGAAATTTGAAAGGTGGCTCCATGAGTGCAAAGCTGGTGTGGCAGACCTGTGTCACTGTGGGTCAGGAGGATGAACCCTCAGGGTTCAGCTCCTTGTAAGGATGAGCAAAAAGAGCATTGAGCCCCAAAATCCACCTAGCCACTGATCCCTCACCCCTGCATGCTGTTGGTTCACCTGCTGTGCTTCTTACCCTCAGCAGATTCTGTTCTGGCTGTTTTCTGGTTTGTTTACTAAACTCTGATGTGTTAAATAGGTTTTTTCCTCTCCACTCTCAGTGTCATCCTGTACTACAATGCTTCAGTGCCACTCAATAGTGATGAGGAGCAGTGCATTGACTGCCTGTGTGCTGCTCATGTTCTTCTTCACTGTTACAATGACTCATTATTCACAGTGTGTTTATGTAATATCATAAATACCAATCTCTGGTATTTATGCAGCATAGTATTTACTTGGGCAAGTTGCCACATGCACTAAAGAAGTAAACAAAGAGCCATTCTTCAGAGGGTTAAAAAAGTCTTAAAATTAATCCAATTTTCTTTCATAAGGCACTCCTTGTTATTTTACCTAAAGTGGCTCCTTAAGATATACAGTATGATAAAACACAATTCCTGGGAGACGTAATTATGGTTCCTAAGAGACTGGTGAATAAACAATCAGGAATAGAGTGTTTGTTTTCCCTAGGTTTTTCTTAACTATTAATGGAAGGCATTAAAAAAAAAACCCAAAAAAAACCCCCAAAAATCTGGGGAGGAATGTGTTGGGGTCGATAAATGGTAAAAACCTGAGGAGCACACTTCACTGAACACCCAGGATTTCTGCCTAAAAGCAGCGCTATTTTATTTGATTGCAAATAATCCTATTTTGCTAATGCGTTTGCAGTGAGGGTAAATAGCACAGTGGATTCTTTGTTTTTTCTATTTACTGTACTGTGTACATCAGTGGCACAATGAGTGTTCCAGAGAGCTTGCCTTGTCTCACATTACCTTTCAACATTAACACAAACAGCTTCCTTCCACCCAAGGTGACAAACTCTTGTGTGTTGTACGAAATGTTCTGTCTGACACACATTCCTCAGGCCTGGCAGAGGGCTCCCATCCAGTGCAGGGCTGGCTATTGCAAGAACTTTCCTAGGAAATCAGGGACCTGCAGTCACCTGGCACTGGGACCACTGGAAATTGGAAGATGGCTACAGCTGTGCTTGAATCAGCAGCTGAGGAAAGCCCATTTGCCACCTGTGTAGATCAGAATGCCCTTGAATCAGATGCAATGTTTAATAATACTGGTTCCCATGGAGTTATCCAAGGGATTCATCACCTAAAACCAGAGGCCACCTCTCTACATCAGTAAATCAGACCACTGAAACCAAGCTGTTAACTCAAACTGATGGGGTGACTCTCCAGCTTGTGGTCATCAGTGATATGGAAACAAGTGCTGAACTTTGTAGGACCCTCCCAGAATCACAGCTCCACATCACAGATCCTGGGCTTGCACCAGCATCTGCCCCCGCAGATTTTTAATCTCATGAATATAATGATCATGTGTTATTAGCACAGCAGAAGCAGACACAGACCTCACATTCCTCCTGTGCCAAGTGGATGTCAGAGTAATAGATCACACTGCTGAAGTTAATACTCATTTATGATCTACTCATTTCCTTAGGAAAAAAAAGGAAACAAAGGTATTAAGTCCATTTTGTGCCAGATCTGAAGGAAATGCCATTTCAGGCAGAAAAGCACACAACTCATGAGTTATTAAATAATGGGCATCCCTTGCCTCTTTCTAGCCTGCATATATAGATTTGCAAAACTGGCTACAAGAAAAATATATGCACAGATGAATCTGGTCAAGCTACTACATGTTCCTATCTTAAGAATTTATTAAAGAAGTGAATAAACATGCTTGATGTGGTAATTAACCCCATGGAAATAACAAATCTTGCCTTTATAGGGTTGTGTTTGTGCTGCTGTTATTAAGGACCATTCAGTGTTCCAATCTGGGAGCAGACCTAAGGTTAAACCTCAGCAAATGATGGGGGAAGATGCACAGAATGGGGATAAGGGGAACCCAAGCCAGCCCATTTGTCACTGGCTCGCTTCTTTCAGAGTCCAGAGAAGGGAAAGAGAGCAGCAAGAAAACACACTGAATCCTGCAATCTTTGGGCAGTCTTGGTACTCACCAAAAAAAATATAAAAATTCCCTCCAAGCTCTTCAGTCCCAGCTCATTTCCCTTGCCCAGGCAAAGAAGGGTTTGCCCAGCCCTCTGCTGTCCTGGCATGTGCAGGGCACAGGGCACAGGATTGCTCCTGCAGCTGGGTTCCCTGCCCCTCACCCTCTGGATGCTCCCTGCCAGGGGCTCAGATCTGCAGGAATCATTTCACAGGTTTCAGTGGGCATTGGGTCAGTTTAAAGTTTCCAAACCAGACCCTGGAATGGACACACAGTGGCAATTTGGGCCTCAGGCTGACTCCTCCTTTGGCTTCAGGGCCCATCCTGCCCTGTTGTTGTAGCAGCTAACACCATTAACAATGAAAGTCTGTCTAAATGCCTTCTTCTGTACCAAAGCCCTTGAATGAATTGCCATCAGTGTGATGTCTGTGCAGAAAATCTGCATTAGTGCTGTAACTGATGGAGGGATCCTCAGTGCCTTAGCAGACCTCTTGCTGACATCTGCTATGGCATGCAAACCAAGAGCTGTAGCAATAACAAATGAGTTTCTATGTACACTGATCACTCTGGTGAGGAGCTCCATCAGAGATGCCTTTCTGTTCAGGACACTTTGTCCTAGAGAAGTTTAGTTAGTGAATATCCTGCAGCCACCCAGACAGGAGCATGCTGGAGAACCAGAGATGGGCTCTTCATGGGTCAGCACTGCTTGTGAGACAAACACTTCTCCTCTTGTGCTCCAAACCCATCTTGTCTTCTGGCTGCACTGAAGAGAAAATGATCACCCAAGAAAGACAGCACGACACAGCAAAATTGAAAACACATTTTGCAATTTGCATACCTTGCATGCCATCGAACACCCCCAAATCCTGGTGGAAATGTGCATAATGTGCCAGACATCATGAACCCAGGAACTCCCCTCCCCATAATCCCCTGGGACCAAAAAGTTTCTGATTGTTCTCCAGCTTCCCCATAAAAGCTTCATTGTTCCTGCAGCCCAGCCTTTACCAGGAGTCATGGCATCGGGCCACAGCCTCCAGGGACACTCTCAAGCTGCACAAAACAAGTTTTTCCAAACAGTTTAAGTATTTCCCAGCCCAGACTCTCACATTCTAGTTGTTTGTGCAGGGACAGTAACCCACCAAGCCCTGCCTAAAATACTGGTTGTTTAAACTCCACAGAGACATTTTTTGCTAACATTCCTTACTGCTGTAACCTCTTGACCATTTAAAGCTGCTATTAATGGGCAGATTCCATAGGCCTAATGTCAAGGAGCCATGACTGCTGCAGAAAGAGCAGCAATCAGACAATAGACACGTAATTGCTGCTTCCTCTGGACCATTACTGAGCTCACAATTTCTTAATTTAGCTGGACTTTGCAGCAGTCCATGAGATACATGCAGCATCAGCTGAGCAGCTCTTAGCAGCAGTAATATTTTGTGATGAAAGCAGTAAAATTTGCTCAATGGAGCTGACTGGATCCAGTGGCACTGGAGGAGCTGTGTCTCTAGGAGAGAGCAGCAGGAGCAGGGTGCAGATCAGGGCTCAGCTGCCTTGCTTGGTGCCCACAGCACCCCAGACATGGCCAGGTCTCCATGGTGGTATTTTGGACAAGTTCCTGTGTCAAGATTTTACCTCCTGTTCTTATCAGGCAGCATGATAACGGGAAGAGGCCATTCCAAAATTGCTTACTGCACTTTTTTCTCCCCTGGGAGTTGTGGAGGACCCCAGTGATCGTGTCAAGGGCACAGACAGGCTGGGTGCAGGGGTCTGATGGCAGCAGGTAGAAGCTGGGAAGGATGAATGTCACTGGGACACTCTGCAGATGCTGTGACAGGCTCTGAAGGTGCACATTGCTCATTTGCAAGGGGACACCACAGTCAAAACCCTCATGGTGATGGCTCAGGCTCTCCTCCTCCCACCTGAGAGAGCAGCAGTCTCCTCTCCAGGACATTTCTGCCAGCCCCAGTAGGCTTTGCATGGACACCAACCCATCATGATCCCCCTGCTTGCAGCACAGGGCTGGCTGCCTGAAGCTCACTGAGATCTAAGTGTCTGCACAGGGAGCAGCAGCCTGAAGCTCACTGAGATCAGTGTCACTGCCTTTGGGGATGTGCTCAGTGTCTGCAGCAGCCTGCCCACTCACCCTGGCCAGCCCCACACAGCCCTGAGCTGCACCTTCCATCCCTGCAGGACAGCAGCTCCTCACTTAAACCAGAGCAGCCTCCTCCATTCTAGTCCCAATCAAGCTAATTGTGGCATTCACTTGCTGAATTGGTACTAATTAGTGAAATGCTAATTTAAAAAAGGAATGACAAACCCATGGACAGTGTTCATAATGGACTTCTCTCTCAGCACACTGCCATCTCTGAGAGGGTCCAAGCCACTGGAAGCCATTCCAAGTCACAAGCACAGGTCACAGGGACACTCCAGCCACAGTGCCTTGACTTCCCCAAACATCCCGGGGAAAAATAGCACTGCTTTGAGTCACCACTTAGTGCCATGGAGTGTTTGGTGCTTTATAGTGTGGGGCCCTTCAGAAAGTGACTTCTAGATGATTTGCTCTGCAAAGATAATAAAACAAACAGAACTGGAGCTAGAGAGGAATTTCTGGAGTGCTCAGCACCAGTCCTGGCTTCTGCCATGAGTCCAGGCAGTCCTTACTGAGCCATGGCAGGCTGGTGAGTGCCAAGTGGGCATAGCCCTTATGGAGATGCCTAAATACACACTGCTGTTTAAGGAAATAAAAGGTTTAAATATGCTCATTATTTGAGTCAGGTGTGCTTGTGCTTAAATGACTCTAGTTCATCTAACCTTTACCTCCCTGAACCTTGAGGGTTCTGTCCCAGCCAGCTGCCTTTCTCACGTGCTGCCAAGCCTTTCACTTTGTGTCAGTGCCCTCTCTGAGCAGGCAGAAAAAAGCAAGCATGCAGTTGCAGCCTCCTCTAATAGCTTAACTCAGTTTGTTCTAATTTGCTAACACGCACACCTTAATTACAGGGCTTGTGTTTATGCATATCTCAAGAGTTCCTTGTACATGGAACAGAACACAACAATTCATCCAGATCCATCAGGGAAGACCAGTCCTAAAATGTCCAGGGTTAGACACAGAGCCCTGTGTAAAGATGGGAAGAGCCCCAAAGATATTTGGGGATCTGGTGCAGATCAAACCCGATGTCAGGCAAGATTCTGCTTTTGCATCTTGTCCTTGTGCCTTTGCAGCCTCACTGGGAGCTGCTGTCAAGAGAGAGATGCAGGCAAATTCCCTCTGAGTGTGCCCAGTGCCACTCCAGTTTTCAGTGTGGGCTGTTTTGCCTTTTCTTGGCTAGGGACACCCTGCAAGCTTGAAGATGCCAGTCTGGAAAGGACAGGCTCATCCTGTGCAATCATCCCCAGTCTGCTGGAGGGGTGCACAGCACCAAGGGGACCTGGCTGTCCATGCCAGGCCTCTTGCCAGCATAGCTCTGTGGCTCAGAGGTGCACTCCTTTCTGTTCATCATCATTGTAGCTATGGCAGCAAAAAATTTAAACGAAGCTCAGGCGTTGGAGTTGATCCTTTGCCTTGTGTGTGCCTAATGGTAACATCTTGTGTGGTTCAATAAGCTGTGTCTTGCATCTCTCATGGACCAGACTGAGCCTTGAAGAAGTTTTTTGGAGCCTGGCCAGGGAATGTGCAGCCCTGCAGAAGGAGCAGCCTGTCCTGCTTGTGCCCCCAGCAGGGCTGAGGGTTTGCTCTGCTTCAGGACTTTTGCTGAAGATCCGTACCAAAAGACCAAAATCATCCTTGTTCCAGACTCAGTGATGCTCACTGCTTCTGAACACCAAGCAGGGCTGTCCACATGCTTTAAACCAACAAAGAACAGCTGATAGAAATGGCTGGTGGGAAAATAATTTAATGGCATTTTCTCATCTAGAAACCTATCTCACCTTCATGCAGATATTCTCTCAATACTCTTGTGAACCTGTTCCCCAAACGAAGCTGCACCTGACAGAACAGCAGGGTGGAGCTGTGCCCTGCAGCTCCATGGGCTCAGGAAGTCACTGAGCTCCTGTGTGAGGCACTGAGGGCTCTGCACCCTGGATTCTTGGTGCTGAAGGGCAGTGGTTCCTCTGTACAATGCAGTGAGTTCTTGGCCTTTGAGTGGGGCTGTTGTGTGTGGGCACAACGTGATGGTAACAGCTTTGCAGGGTGATGGTCTTTGGGGAGGTGGCAGGGTGGCAGTGTCACCAGGAAGATTGGTGCCTCTTTCCTGACGCTTTTATGGAGTTTCTGACAATAGTTTAAGATACTTAATTTATAAATTTCTCAAGAGAGACTTTTACCTCCCAGAGGACTGAAGCATTTTGAGCTCATAACACTGAATTATTGGCCCCAGATGAAGATGAAACCGTGCAGCTGCCTGGACCATAATGCCTCCATGAGAGGATGGACATGGCTGTCAAGGGCAGGCTCTGGCTAAGCCTAGCCTAAGGATCACAGCCCCAGCCTGGCACTGGCAAGAGCCCTTCCACTGAAGGAATAGCAATTTACAATTGCTCTTACTAAAAGCTACACTTGGCCTTTTATCTGACCTTCTTTGATCTTCTCCATAACCTCTGGCGGGTCTTCAGTGCATTCAGTTCTTTATATTAAAGCAATTAGTCCCACATGCAACCAATTCGGTTACGACATAGCTTGATGGCCATAATATTGTACAGACATCCTACCAAGTTTTCAACAAGTAAGGGTGACTCCTACATGACACTTTCTAGTGACTGCAGTTCAGAAATATCCCAAAGAAAAAAACATATTCCAGAATTACCCTCCAAGCTTGAATGTCCCACTGCAGACAACACGCTGGCTTTGTTACATATAATAGGAACTCAAACACTGCTCCTTCTTGCTGGGAAAGAATCTCACTAGACCTGTGTGAGCAGGTTTGTCATCCAATAACCTCTTCACCTGCCACTGTCATTACCAGCCACCCACACCAACTGCTTTGCTTATCAGAAGCAAAGAGGCAGCAGCATGTGAAGTCTTTTAGCTTCATCCATTTTTCCCAGGTGCCTAAGGAGGCTGAAAGGGCAGCTGGTACAGGAGAGCATTTGCTCTGAATGCAGTGCAAGCCCCAGTGCTTGTGTCTCTCACGCTGCTGCCCTGATGCAGTGCAGTGGGACCAGCACTCCTGCTATCAGCTCAGCTCCTCTTTGGGCAGACTTCACTCTGTGAGGCATCCCCCATCTGGTCCTGGTGTCAAATAGATCACAGATTTACATGATGAACAATGAGACTCCCTTCTGCTCGGCTAACCCTGGGACTGCACAAGTCTTGCAGAATTCAGAGAGGCACTGAAAGCCTGTCACCACTGTCTCTTCTGACCTGTGGGATGCAGGCTGTTGAAGTGTCCTAGAGCCTGTTCACTTGGACTTTGCTCTGTTAGGGACAGAGAAGAGGCACATTTCCTTGTTTAGGTCGTTTCCTTCCAGTGAGAAGAGCCAGCACTATGGCCAGTGCTGCTTGGTTTGCTGCTCTCCCACCAGGGAGAGGAGTTCTTGTGTTTGGGGGCTGAAGCAGCAAGAGCAACTGCAGGTTATTTCTGTCCCACCTTGGGAGCTCTTTCAGAAACATTCCCTCATTCCTGCCTGCTCACAAAGGACAGGTTGTGCCACAGCACAAATGTCCAACAAGGAGCCCACAAGCAGCAGCACTGCAGAGCATGGCTCTGGCACTGGGCTATTTGTGGAGTTTTTGTACTACAACAAAAGGTCTGGACCATGTGGCAATAGGAACTCTAATGGACTTCAGATGGAGAATTATCTAATGGAGCAGCTTTCCTCCAAAAATGTCATTCTGTCACAATCAAAATGCTTGTGAAACTATCGATTTACCTACTATTTTTCTGGGAAAAAAAAAACCAAAAACAACCCAACATTTTTAAAAATAAAATATTTGGAGTTCTTTATTTTATATCATATATGCATTTTAAAAAGCTGTAATGATCTAAATAAGCCTAAACTATTTATTTTTGTGGAATTTTCCTTTGTGGAGAATTTCAACATTTTGAGGTTTTGTTTTGAATTGGAATGAAAACAAATTTCAAAATCTCCAAAATTGTCTGTGAAACACAATTTCCACTCTCTGGCCAGCTCAAGTTTCAGGCTGGAGCATGTATAATAGCTCCCCTGCAGGGAAGCTCTTTAGGAAAAATGACTCTGAATTAATTTACTGGTGCAAACATATAGTTTTAAAGATTTGTCAATTTGTCCAAGCCAACGTGTCCCTGCTGAAAGCTCCTCCAAGTCATAAGAAGCCTCCACAAGTTCCTGAAAGCCTTATTTCTGAAAGGCATTGCTAACTTTGTAGAGTTGATGGTGGTCATTTCCTGGCATTGAGAGTAAGCAGGCAGTAACAGTTGACACTTATTTGTAGCAGCCCACAGGATTGATACCATAACTATTTTCTTAATCAACTGTAGTTGGGCTCCTTTTAACAGTTTAAACTAGAGATGAAGAACTTCATATTGCCTTTTCAATGTAAGTCCTGTTCAGACTAAATATTCAATAGAACAGAATTTATATGCTACAATATTTAGATTAATTTAAGTATTTACAGCCTTAGCAAATAATTTTGCCTCAAAAAACCCCAAATTATGTACTTGCATTTTCATGTGTAAGGAGCAGAAACCTACCATAGAACAAATTAATGATTAGGAACATTAATGGAGACTTACTGTAAGCTTTGTTTTCAAGTGAGTCACTTTGGATTTAGGGTGACATAAATGAGATCATAGGCCAATCTTCCACAGCAGCTTTATACACCATAGAGGTATGAAGCAGCCTAATACTGAAGCACATTAACATAAACAGCTTGTAAGTTAATCACATATACTTTAAAATAAAATATAAAAAAAATTAAAAAAACCAAACCAAACCAAAAAAAACCACAATCAAGAACAACCCACCCCTGCATGCCATAGGACTTTTTGCTGCCTTTTTCTGTGCTTTGCTGGAGAGAAGTTGGTGTGCACTGTTCCTCCAGAAAGCAGAGCTTTGTGTCAAGGTGAAAGCTGAACCAAACACACACTCTGCAGCCAAAGTTTGTTTGCAACCCCTGCCTGCTGGCTCAGTTATGTGGCAGTTTCACTAAACAAACAAGTAAAACACAGGTCAATGTCCAGATCTGGAGTGCAGCTCATTTTAGCAGCTTCAGTAGTGGGTAGAGGAGCAAAGCTGTAAGTGGAAACAAACTGCCTGTGCAGTGAAGAGCAGGGAATGGAAGAGAGCACAGCAAATCAGGCCCAGGTATGAGTGAGAGGTTTTTTGGAGATGCCTTTGACAACTAACTCAGCTCGATGCAGGAAGTTATTGAAAGCACTTTTGGCACTCGATGAGTTTGTGGCAGAATCAGCAGCACAAATCTTCAATCCACTGTCTTTAGTTGCTCTATTGTAAGGTGTGTGTTAAATCATCCCAAAGGGAATCACTCTAAAGGACTGGGGAGGGGAATCCAAACCAAAACTACCTGGTAAATCTATCAAGGAATGACCCATAGAGCAGCCAGCTGGATCAGTACTGTCTGTCTCTTTCCCACTCCTCAGTTCAGCAGGATATTTTCTGTGATCCTACTGAGTTAGCCATGGACCTTGCCTGCATAAACCATCTCCTTTGCCAGACTGCCCGTCCATCTTACACCCCTCAGCACAGTTACACAATCCCCATATAAATCCCTCTCTCCTGGCCCTGTATTGTCCAAGGAACATGTCAGCCTGCTTCCTACCTGGATGCTGACTTTGCAGGAGCTCTGCCAAGGCACCAGGTCACACCAGCACCACCAGCTCAGCCCAGCAGCAGCACTCTCCCTCCTGGAAGGAGTCCAGGAAAGGGTCTAGCAGGGAGCTGGGAAGGACCTGTTTGTGGTTGTCTTGTGCTGGATAGTATTTCACTTGGTTGACATTAGCACATTCACCAACTGGAGTCTTGCTCACTTTCCTCAGTGTAAAATTGCAATGTACAATTTCAATATACAAAAATCATCAAGTCCAACCCTTAAGTGAATGGCACTGTCTTGGTTTGATTCTGCTGTGCCTGTAGAATAGACTGCCTTTAACAAGAGTAAACATAAACTAGGGTTGTCTGGCTTTGAACAGAGGAGATTTTCAAAATTAGAGCAACCTTACTTATGCAGACAAGCAAGGAAGTGGGCAGAGAATTGGAAGGTCCTAGGAAGATTGCAATACAGGAATTCTTAGACTGCTATACAAAACCTGTCTGAATAAGTTTGTGGTCAATACTTGAAGCAGGCAATTGAGTCTCCCATCAGCTCTTTCAGTAGATTTGGTGGCAGAGCTCCATGTGGCTGGCACAGGGAGTTCCTTTGTGGCTTCTGCTGGCAGTCTGACAGGCAAAGGTGTGCTAACAGATTAACTGGGCACCACTGGATGGAAAACACTGTTTCTTTTGATTCTACCTACGAAATGTTTTTTCTACTCAGCATGTAAACATGTGGGCAAACAGGGACAATGGTTTAAAAAACAGCAAGCATGATTAAAATGCTTAAAGGAGAAAAAAAAAAAATTGTTCAGCTAGGCAGAAATGAGAGGGAGGCAACTGTCCAACTTGGAGAAACAAGGGATTTGTTCGAGGAGTCACAGAAATATTTGTGTGGAAGCCATGGGAGAAAATAAAGAAATTACAGTTTATAATAAATATCAAGACAATCTTGTATCATTAAATTTCCAGGCTAGGAAATATTTTCTTTGGGAAAACTCTGGCCTCCAAGTCTAAAAAAGATTTTCTAATAGCTAAAGAAGAAATACATGCTTGGAGTAATTAAAATAGCATTAGATTCCCATGCAGAACAGTGAGCATTACACAGAAATAAAAACCAGTGAGAGAAATCTAAATCACTGCCCCAAAGTCAGTTCAGCTACCTATAGGCTCCAATCTGTAACCGTGTCAGCAGGAAATAATGGAAAAAATTCAATGGCTCAGTACAAAACCAAGAATGAAGTAAAAACCCCACAAAATCTATGACATAAAATCAGTATGTCACTCATTTTTTTGTCGCCCAGCTCCTTTTACAATGTAGAAAAAAATGGTTTGCAGTGCCATAGCTGAAGAAAAGCTTACTGCAGGCTTTCTTGCAACTTTTTAAGCAGATAAACACAATCCCAAAGTCTACTTAACATTCTATTTTATTGGTAGTAGAAGCATCTGTGGCTGTAATGGTTGTTGTGTTACAGAAGCCTTGAGGTCCATGAACTGCATCCCTCAGCCTGATGCAAAGTGCACTCTACAAGCATACAATCACAGATGGAAGAGTCTAAAACCTTGACATCACTTGTATGTAAAACTTTGATTTAAAATCTGCTTGTTCGGGCACAGATTTATTTGTGAGTTTTTCTTTAGGAATGAGGATGCTCACAATGTGGAAAGCAAAGCACGTGCAGGATGGAAATCAGAAGCCAGCAAGCACGAGAGGGGAGATGGAGAATATTAGCACCCCTGAAGGCTTTATTTGCCTTCATGTCCATGGAAAGGAAAGCTTTGCTTTCTGCTGAGCCCTTCCACTCTCAGGAAACGTGGGTGAAGACCCAGAGAATCCTTAGGCTCCCTTGAGGCTTTGGATGCATAAAAATGGCATCATGGTTTGGCTCCTCATTTGGAATCTGGTAATGCATTAGGATCACGTTTTCAGGCATTCCCCTGCAACTGGAAGAATTAGAAATCTATTGTTAAAAAAATAGAAAAGTGAGAAAGTCATGTGATTGTGTGCTTCCAGAAGCTGAGGCTTGAAGAAAAAGCCCACCCTAGACTCACAATAAAATCATGAGAATTGGAAACACCAGACTTAAGAAGCTCATCCAAGCTTTCTGCTGTGCATATGTAAAACCAGGGTGTTGTCAGGACTAGTTAGCTAATGTCATAAAGCACTCATAAGAACAACATTAGTTATTATTTAGGAGGAAACCAAAGTGTAAAGTGTTTTACATATAAATCTGCCCTTTAGAAGAGCAGCATTAAAAACGCAAGATTGAGCTCTGGATTACTGAAGGGCAATAAAGAGCTTTTAAACACAGCCATAACTCATTCTGCATGAAAATGACTCAGCAGTGTCTTGACCAAGTTGGAAACCTCTGGAAGTGATTAGGAGTGGACTGTCTCCTAACATTCCTCCAGGAATCTGCTGGGCATGGCAGATGTGCAGAGCAGCCCAGAGAGAGGAGCTGAGCAGGGAGACCGCAGCTCTGCACCTCCACAGCCTCTGTCTCAGGAGCTGAGTGAGGAATGGTGGAACTCCTCTGGAAGGACAGGTAATGTCTTGCAAAGAAGCAGATCGTGCGGGAAATAGATGGTGTGGCCATCCTTGTGTCTCTGTTGCAGAGATTTTGGTGGTTTTGGACTGAACACCCCCCTAGCAGTCACGGCCCATCTGGTGCACTCCTGAAGTGCTTTTGGGCAGAGCAATCCAGTTTGCACTGCTGAGACTATGCTGCCATGGAAGCAGATTTGGGTGAGTGGGGACAACAGAAAGATTTTCTTCAAAAGCTCTTTCCCAGCCCAACCAACCCACTGCCACACTGCTCAGCATGGCTGGTGGAAGGAACGGAATCTCCAAGAGAAGAATCGAGCCTTCTGCAAAAAATATTTCCTGCCAAGTGTTTTTCTTCTTTGTCCACTTGTGGGTTCATGGAAATATTGCCAACCCCCCTGCTGGTGTTTGCTTGGTGACAGCAAATGCAAGCCTGCTGACAAAAGGTTTGCTTTTCCTTTGCACCTTTTGCAGACTCTTCAGAAGACCTTCCTGGCTCAGACATCCCAGCTAAGAACAACCAGTTTCAGCCTTTTGGACCAGATCTGTGAGCAGCAGAGCTCTGTTCAGTTTGATGGCAGTGAAATAATTCACACATGTTGAAACACTCATTTCCTGGCTTTAGCTGCCTCAGAGCTGGACCCATCCTAAATGCTACAGAGCTGCTTGGAACCCAGTGGTGTGCTCCCCTTTCAGATGCAACGTGAAGGGAGTGCTGGTACTTTGTTAGGAGAGAGTTTAAAACAAACAAGCCACCACCAACTGCAGTGCATGTATATGGGTATGATTTTAAATTGCAAACAGGAGGCTACTTGGCTTTGCATAGTAAGCATTGTCTGGCAGTAAATTGTCTCCTCTGATCTCCCTGAGCCTTGGATTGCTGCTGTGAGATTGTGTCACAACTAGTCATTAATTATTTCATCAAAAGCTTATTTTTCTCATTTCCTCATCATTATTTCCACCTAGTTTCTTTTAAATTGAATCCATTTATTGGCAAGGCTTGTTTCTCCCCTAAGTGGGGTCTGGGCTCTGCAGAGACCCACACTGACCTTAGAAAAAATGTATTGCTAACATATGTAGTTCACGTGCATGCATATGCATACCCTGAGCAAGAAATTACTGTACATGTGTATAAACATTGCTCTGGAACTCTGACCCTCCTCTCATTCACTCTAGAAGCAAATTCCCCTTCTTGCCACCTACAGATTCCTCCTCTCTTCCTACCTAATAAATATGATAAATGATTTAATATTGTGGGAAAAAATGTATTACGCAAAAAAAAAAGATATTGCCATTCTCACCATGGGAATGAATAAAGGAGGAAAAAAAGGAAAAAGGAAAAAGATGAGTGCAGTCTCAGGAGATTCATGTCCTTGGGAGATATTTATTTTTTAAAAGTGCCACAGTGTTAATGGAAAATGGAGACCCTGCCTGGTAATGCCAGCCCTGACAAGACAGGTTAGCACCACTCATTGAGATAATTGCAACCACGAGAGAGTTGGGATTGCCAGAGAAGTGGGGGAGGAGCAAGGCAGCCAAAACATCCAGTAGAGAGGCTGAGAGAGTTCTCCTGTCACCAGCTGCTGAGATGGAGGTAAAGAGAGAAATGAGAACTGCAAACACCTTCATCCCCTCAGAGAACTAAAGCAGCCTCACCAACCTGCAGAGCTGAGGCTGCTGGGCTGCAGTGGGACAGAGGCGAGGGCAGTGCCCCAGAGGGGCTCTCCAGGCAATCCCATCAATACCAAACCCTGGGTGCTAAACCAAAACATGTTCTGTTGGACAGAAAGCTGCCAGCCTTCCCCAGCCTGAGGCTGGAGCAGCCAGCAATTTGCTATACCTACGTGAGAGCCATCCTGGTGAGGAGCCTGGCTGGTTTTGGGCAGTACAGAGTCTTTTCTTCCCAATCTGTTCAGCATGCTGTGTGCAAAGCAATGTGGGATGTCAGCAAGATCCCTTTGTGTCTGACTCAGCAATGGCACCATGATAAGCAGGGTTTGTCCTGCAGCTTGTGCTAAGGAACGCCAGACTCACCACAAGGACTCCAACTCTTTCACAATACGAGAACACAAGAACAGAAGAGCAGCCACACTGAGCCAGGCCAAAGGTCCATCTAGCTCCTGTCTCCAACAGTGGGCAAAAGCAAAATGCCTGGGGAAAAGTATGAACACAGGGTAAGCACATACAACATTTCCCCTGAGTGCTCTCCCAGCCACCATCTCCAGATCAGAACATTTTGGAGCCAAGGATGTTTTGTTGTACTTAGAGCCCTGGGTTGCATCCCTCAAGTCCTTGTGCTTTCTCTAATCCTTATGCTTTCTCAAGACTTGCTGTTTCTGATCTCTTATTTATTTGCCCTTCAGATGCTCTTCATTGCATGCTGGTTGTATACCTCTCTATATTATTTATCTGTGTTTTCACAGAGTTTTAGTCATACATGCTCCTCCTTTCTTCTCCATCCTTCGAGCTTCACCATAACTCATGAAGAAGATGCCTAAAGAAGCTCAGAGTCACCCACTGGGACTGTCCATCATTTGGGAGTTGCTACAAACCATCAAAACGTTTTGGTTCCATGGGACACATTTTGTCACATATTTTCTCACCCACAGTTTCTTTCCAGCCCTTCACTTTTGCAGTTCTTTGTCTAGGGCTGGTGCCCCTTTTTGAGGTTTACTTGTGATCCCCCTCAAATCTTAGTGGATTATCAGAATCTCCCCTGAAATATTTGGTTTATTTGTAGCAGAACTGTTGATTAGAAGTAGATCCATTTTTTGGTGCTGTCACTTTGTGTAAGCAAGGTTGGACCATAGAGTGTGTGACACTCCTGGACTAGGTGGGTGAAACATACTTCAGATTTCTGCAGTGTGATAGACAAAAGGCTCAGGTATTTCCAGAAATCCCTCCTGAGAAAGACACATTAAACTGTGTGCAAGCCCTTTTTGCCAAAGACCCCATTATGAGGGGACATTACCTGTAGTGGCTCAGCTTTAGGAATTCAGAGTGCCAGTGAGGGGACAAGTCCCTGAGATCTGCACCATTCCCAGAAGCAGCAAGTCACTTCCAGTGCTACTAAATTTGTGCAAGAGATCACAGCTGTCCCTTTTGGGAAGGTGGTGTCCATACTTCATCTGGACTTCCTCAGTGATGAATCACCTCTCCAAGAAAATGCTCCCATGAGTGCAGGGGTTCAAAGAGCTGCTCTTGCACCCATGGTGATGAGTCAAGCCTCTGCAGTCTGTGCTGCCTGTTGGATTGTCACCAATGTGGACGTGCAGAGCCCACTGTTCCTCTGTGCTGGGTAAAAAACCCCAGGAGCTTCCTCAGTAGGGCTGCAAGCTTTGAAATGACCCTTCCTTCCTTCCTTTCATTCCTTCTTTCTTCTGGGGAAGATGGACTAACCTAGTGACCAAAGAAAGGCTGATCACCACTCCTTTCTTGTGGAAGGGAAGTCATATGATTTTTCTTACTCTTTCCTCATTAGTAACCAGAGTGAAGGATTGAGGCTCATGGGCCCTTGGCAGCTTTTTCCCCCATCCTCATGCTTCACAGATATTCATTGTATACAATTAATTTCTTGCCTGGCCTCTAATCTTGAGGGTTGAATTCCATTGTTTGTAGAAATAGTAGACACTGGGCAGAGTTCTCCACATTTTCCTGTGCTGACACCAAGGTGCACAGACCATGTCTACATGTCTGAATGGCCAACAGCCAGAAAGTGAGCATCATTTCAAGTGTTCTTGTGAGCTCCTGAGTGGTGCCCTGACAGGAGATACCTTAATTTAGAAAAGCAAGTGGTGAGGCAAGCTTCATCTTGCTGCACACACAAAGAACAGAGAGGATGTACAAAAATGTGTATGATGAAAAAAAGAGCTTCACTCTTGGATGTTCACCACCAAGACTTGGCACAGGAGCCATTGCAGGATTTCTGGAGTGCCAAACCCCTGCCAAGTCAGCTGCTGTTCACCTCTCAAATGGCATTGGCAGAATCTGTACCTATTTTAACCCTGCAGCACACCATGACATCTCAGGCCATCCAAGCAGATGACCAGCTGCAAACTGGTCCAAAACTGGAATTAGCTTCTGTCCTAGAAGGAGCACACAAAGCACAGAGGAAAGCTATTATCAACATAAACAGAGTCTTATTTTGGCTTTGCCTGTTGTTGCTTATTTGTGTCTGGTGTGAAGTCGTTGTCGTGCCACCAGCAGCAGGCATACGCATGCATGACACTAACAAAGCAGAAGGAGATGTTGTCATTCTCCACTGGAATTAGAAATCTTTCCAGAAAGAGGAAAGAAGATTTTTAAATGTAGTGTCACTACATTCCCATGGCTCTACAGAACAGGAAAATGGTTTAAAAATTCTTACTTAACGTCTTTATCAGTGTATAAGCAAAATAAAATTCTTTTTTAGCTAAGGTTTTCAGTGTAAAACTGCTTGGTTAAAAAAGGATACTTAAACCCCATTTAAAGTAAATATATAAATTAGCCTTTGTTTGGAAATGTTTTCTTCATTTCAGGAAAAATAACTTATTACAATATTACCGCCACCCACACTTTTATTTTACCTTTTCTTTTAACTGTATTTAAAATACTAAATATTTTTAATACTTGCTATATAAGCACTGAGATTTTAGGGACAGGACTTTTTCCCCCAACATGTAACACAACCAGGTTATGCCCTGGCTAATAGCCAGGACACCCATTCCCAAATGAATATTAATGCTGCACCTCAGCATGCACCCTCTGACAGTTGTCAGGACTGTAATTCACAGCACACATCTCACTGAGATATTTCTGCACAGCACTCCAAAGACCTAACAAGGTTTGAGCAGATGACAAAACATCCTAGTAAGCTGGCAGTGATAGCAAAAATGGACATTTTTGCAGGAAACCTAGAGATTTACACACTGTATTCCAGTAGAGAAATACATTAAGGAAACACTACACATCTGCATAATTGCAGCTACACAATGCTGTCTAATTCATACAGCCCACTGTGCTGGAATATGTGCCCTGACCCCCCAAGGTCCACTGGGCTCCATTTAAGACAGATCAGCACTAATCACAATGTTTTCTCACACTTCCTATGCAAGAATAAACAGCAGAAGGAATGAATTGCTCTGCCCCTCATGCACATGCAGAGACCAAAAACTCATTGTGTCCTGCCTGCAGCACACCTGAGACTCAGCAGGTGAACCATAAGGTTATCTCCTTGTGGAAGGAACATCACTATACACAGCCCATGGATTTAATTTTAACAATCTGTCTGGTTTAATTGTAATTAGCCCTTTTAAGAGCTTTATGCTGAAACATAGACCAGACTAGCTGTCATTACAGGGCAATGCCAGCAGCCTGTCTCAGAAGCCCCTTTGGTCACAAACATTTTGCTCATCCTCCTGCTGTTCCATCACTGGACACTTCTGAGCTCCAGCTGCCACCCCAGCACACACATAGCAGCAGTGACACGAGTTGGTTCCAAATGTCAAGCACAGCTGTATCAGCTGCAGGAGCTCATGGGTGCCTCATAGCCACAGCACAAACCAGCCCAGAGGCTGAGCTGCAGGCATCTCTGCAGCCTCTCTGGGTGCTGGCACCACTAAACTGAGCTCTGAGCTATTCATGCCAAAGAGCAGCTGGCTCTGTCCTTCCCTCGTGCCTGGTGTCTCACGGACTCCAGCAGCAGCTGTACATGGGATAGTGGGGAGTGCAAGGGAGGTTTGAACCGGACTTAGGGCTTGGCTAGGAAAGGCACACAGAAAGCAGAAAGCTAAAGGGACATCATGGTGCCAGTGCTGCTTCTGAGATAACTCATCTGAAAGCAAAAGGGGAATAACATATTTAAACTGAGACGGAATTACACAATGAGAAGGGGCTGGGATACCACCCAGCTGACAGAGTCAGCAACAGAAGAGAGCCTTAGTCATGCATCAAGAGAGGAACTGGATACATTTCTGGAAGTGAAGCAAACTGAGGCAAAAAGTCACTGGCCAGGGTTAAATGAGCTGGAAAAGAAAGTAATTTGTATGTCCTGGGCTGATAGGGGCAGGTCTTGCTGCACTTTCAAGGTAGACTTCCCCCATTTCTTAGTGTTTCTATATTGCTTGCACACTTTGTTCTTATTGATGAGATTAAATGTAATTGCTCTGGCAATGTGAAGACACGATTGCTTTGAAACTAAATCAGTGAGGCAAATCCAGATTGCCTTCCCCAAAGCCCATAGAGAAAGGCTGAACTTAAACCAGTTTGGCAAAAATCAGTATTCAGCTTTTGAGAACACATAACATATAACATATATAACATAACATCACATTAACATAACTAGCACCTGAGAATAATATTGCTTACATCACAGAAGGGATATTCTTTCTCTACCACAAAGTAGATATGGGCTGAAACACAGGCTGCAATTTGGTTCAGCTTCTCTGAAAAGTCAGTGCTGTGCATATTTACAATCTCAGTGGGAAAATAAGGATGAAGCATCCTGGAGAGGAGGACAGCTCTTCCCTGGCTCATATTAAACATATCCCTTCAAGCATGTGAATCACATCCAGCACCACCAGCGGTAGCAAGTGGAAATCAAAATCCTTAAACTGAGGGAGGGAGGAGGTGTGTGAGGGGGTGTCTTCCCTCTTGACTTGGGGATGAGAATGAAAAGTTACATCAGCTTTTCTCAGAAGCTAATCTGTGGCTTTCAGGCCAACGTGGGTTGTTGCCAATGACTATTTGATTTCTGCATCAGCAGGTCACAGAGATCAGGTGGGGGCAGAGGGAGTGCATTTACCAGCCCAATGAGACAAGGCTGAGCTCTTTGTGCACTGTCTCCTGTGGTTGGTGTCTCCCTGTCCTGACACTGGGGGTGTGGGGTGGAAGTCGCCCTTTGGAAAACAGAAGCCAGCTGTACTCCAAGGCAGCTGCTGGCCACCCCTGGCAGGCAGCTGAGGTGCTTCCTGGGCAACCAGGGGATTCTGTAAAGCCAGGAGATAAAATGACTGTGTAACATGCATGGTGTTTGCTGCTAAAGGCTGGACAGATGAGACAGTGGTTGTGATTACAGTACCACATTGATTGGACTGGCTCTTGGAGTCAAAAAAGAGGAGAGGGGTGAGAGGAGGACAGGATCAATCTCATGTCAGCCTGGGATCTTGGCTGTGCTGCAAACACCCTGGGGCTGGACATCCAGCTACAGAGCCAGTTAGTTCTGGGCCAGTCTGAGGGGATTTTGGCCCCTCAGATTTGCACAGCATAACCTTGCCCAGCCTCTCTCCAGAGCCTGAGAGAGCTTGGCCTGATTTGTTCTGATGTCCTTGATTTTGGATCAAGCCCAGAACATAGGTGGGTTTCATCAGAAGATGGCTAGGACCAAAGCTACTCAAAGAACACTAAAAACAAGCTGATAAAGGAACATTTATGACACAGTCCCCATTTTATAAATGAAGCAAGAGACAAGAGGAGATAAGAGAGGACATAAACCCTCTGCCTTCCTCTACCAGTCCATGATACTGATCATGCCCAACTGGCTTTTGCCCAAGAACCTGAAACACTGCAGGGCTGAGGCCTAAGGTAAAACATCAAGAACTGAATTCACATCTCCTGGTTGTGGCTGTGATTCCTGAATGATAAACACAGCTTCCCTCTCAATGAAACACTGAGTAGATAACAATAGCCTTAGATAAGACTTTTACAATAAACCACTTGATGTAGAAATTAGACATCTGGGATTGTGACTGGAATGAAGAAAGCAAGAGCTTGCAGTTGAAGATACACCACTATGTTGTGGTTGAAGAAACCTCAGAAGCAAGACTTGCCAGCCCAGGTTTAGACTCTAACAACATTAGCAGAATTGCATGATTGTAGCATAAAAATAAGTTTAAAAAGCATAAAAAAGCATAAAAAGTTTAAAGTGCATACTAGCAGCAAATTAATGAATTTGTCTCATCTTTCTGACACGTGTGAATGCTCCAGTTGTATGAGTTGTACACTGGCTGCACACCCAGCTGAGAGGTCTATAGCATTTGACTGAAGAATATCTGCATTTCCTGACTCGTTTTTACTTTTCATACATCTTGGAATAATGTACAATAAGGCTCATTTGCCTCTCAATCTTTAAATAAAACCAACCAGAAAAAGACAAAAAGCAGCTTATAGCCAGGACTTTTTTCAAAACATCTGCTCTTCAGCTCAGTCAGGCTCTGTGCCCTGTGAAACTAGATTTTAATGAAGAAGGAAAGGATGAGGAAGCAAAATAACCTGTGGCTTTGCTTCTGAAGAACTGGATGGTTACATCAGGTTTGCTTTATCCTGGCTGTAAGCACAGGTGTTAACTACAGAAAAAGTGCTGCTTTCCTGAGCAGCAGTCTGTAGTAATGGGGGGAAGAATGCATGGTGTGAAAGGAAGGACCCTGTTGCAAGTCAAGTTCATGGAGCATAAAATTCCCTTTCAGTTGCTATATTTTGAATTTATATATTATGTGGCATAAGTGTGTTATTTTCTGTCACTGTTTCTACAAGTACAGGTGTGTCAAACTGAACCAACATTTGAAAATGTCAAGAATTAGCACATTTAATATATTAACTGCCAAATTATTCTGTTTCACTAAATCTTAGCACTAGGACCTCTTACATAACCTAAAGACCAGATCTGTCTTTGTTTTTAAAATGTGTTCATGCTGTCTGGTTGTCCACCAGCTGCTGCTATCTGCCTGCTGTGGTTGGTAACTGTAAATGTGGGGCCATTTTGAAACCAAAAGATTAAAGACAAGAAGAGGAAGTCCAACAACTTGAAGATGCTATCATCAATCCCCAGCTGGCCAGGAACAGGAAGCAAGCAAGGATGGCATACATAATATACAACCTCTATGGCAGCAGACAAACAAAATTTAAAGGCTGTAGAAATGGTAGAGGTTATTTCTCTCTGGGTATTGTCACTGCTTTGGGCTGGTCATTTGTGAGTGGGGAGCAGGCACTTAGAGCATGGGTGCAGATGGGGGACAGTTTGTCCTACAGCACAAAGGCTTTCTCAGCTGGTTTAGAAAGGGAGCAGGGCAAAGCACGGAATAAAAACAATGATCTGCCAGGGAACTTAGGGAACTTGAGAATCAGACTTGGTTCTCATAAGTGTTAGAATTTTGTATTGACCACAGTGCAAGGGTATTCAGGATCTGAATGGTTTCATCACCAGTTTAATTGCAGATGAAATAAGACAAGAAACAAGAGACAGCTTCACATGCACAGCTTACAGGGAAACATAATTTTATCATCAACTCAGGAGCCTGTGTGCAATGGAAAAATTGCCATTAAGAGAAAGGCCATTTGAGGCCAAACATGACAGAGCCAGATGTGGTGAGGCTCAGCAGAAGGGGCTGGAAAGGCAGGGTGCTGGATGAGCTGAACCACAGGAGCAGAAATTCCAGCAGAGCTCAGCCAAGGTGAGGCTCTGCTCAGGATCTGCAGGAGCACATTTGCTGGTGTGCTGTGCCCACTTGGGCCGGCTTTGTGTAGCCAGATGTGAGTGCTTTGGCTGTGGCTTCCCTTGCACCTGGACCATGGCATGGTGGCTGTCAGCAGCGTGCCACACCATCCCTGCCGCAGGGAGATGGAGGAAAGGGATCCACAAAGAGTCTAAAAATTTTTCAATTCCTTATGATCCCCAAAGGCCAGTGTAAATGAGAAGAACTCTCATGCCTGGAAGCAGCAAAGCATTAAGGCTAGTGCCAGGCACAGGACAGGGAAATGAAAGCATTAGGCACTGACTTGCAGCCAGAGTTCAGGCAGCTCCAAGCATCTGACACACTGCTCATTAAACACTTCACGCTGCACTCCGAATCAGTTTTTAAGTTTTGTTAATGCCATGAAGTAAATTGTACCTGTAATGCATTTGCATCCATAGCTTGCATCAGGTTGGATTAAGGTATAAGAAGCTTCTTAAGCACAAAAGTGCCCATTGTAAAAGCTCTGTCATTAATGACACTGTGCTCATTTAGAGCAGGGCTCAGGCCCAGCCTACCTAGCGTCACTGTAGAGAAATCAAAGTGGGCACATTCAGCCTAAGAGCTAATACTCAATATCTGCACCAGTGATGTAATTACAATAATCCCTTAATTGCTGGCACCAGGAGAATTTGAGGAAAACCTGCCTGGCAAACAAGCTTACCCTATAAAAACAGAAATTCATAGTCCTGGGAAATGCAGGAAATATTCAAGTGGATGGTTATATCAGTACAAATAAAAAATAGTCAAGGAGGGAGACACACAAGAATCCACATTTTCCACACAGCTTTCTGGTCTTTGCTGTTTGTTTCCCTTATTCTTTTCCAGCAGAAACACAGGATCCATTTAACAGACTTCACTGAGGTCCCTCCATGCCCCAGCTCCTCATTCTTTGCACTTCACCTGCTGCAGGAGCAAGGACATGGAAAAGTGCAGGCAGGATGCACCAAACACATTCTAGCTGGATCACAGTGCTGTAAGCACTGTGCAAAAGCGAGCAGCAGTCCCAGAGCTGTCCTGAATGGCACTAGGTGCTAACAGGAAGCACAGAAAGACTAGATAAAAACTGAGAGGAAATGAGCAGCGCCAGATGCAATGAATTTTACCAAGGACTTGCCTGGGCCTGAGCAGCTTCCCTGAGTGAGGGGCTGTGTGTGGCTCTGCTGCCTCAAAAGCAAAGAATGTGGACTGTTAGTCACCACTTGTTTCCTGTCCTCTCCCACCTCTGCAATGGAGCAGCTTGTGCTGGCAGCGCCAGCTGCCCCTGCTGGGGCATCCAGCGTGGCACCCCTGCCCTGGGCTGCAAAGGACAGGGGAGCACAGCACACTGTGAGGCTCCCAGCACCCTGCTTGGCCTGGGGAAGTCGAGGGTGCCCCAGGTGTCACATACAGCAACTAGTGACACTGGCCTGGAAGCACAAGTCACAGCCCAGGTGAACTCCAAGGCTTGGTCAGAGGAGAGGAGGGGTCTCAGATACATTCCCTAAGACAGAAATCTCCTTGGAAAGATTTAAAAATGGGATTATTCAACAATTAGGTATCTCAGACCACTGGAGTGCCCTGCTTGCTTTGAATTTTCCCTTTTTGATTAACAAAACAGGTGGCCCCAAATTCTAGGTCCAAGAGGACTTGTTTCTGTGTTCTCAGAATCAGAGCTGCAAAGATGATGAGGGAAACATATCCATGCTGAGCTGCATGGAAGTTCTGCTTAGGCTCTGCAAATAGTGCATTCAGAACTGTTTCCTAATAGCAAATCACAAATATAGCACAGCACACACACTGTACTCAAACTACAAACCACTGTAAACTTACTAATGCAGATATGTTAAAATAAAAGAAAAGAAAATAAAATAGGCCAAGCAAAGCACTGAACAAATTCTGCCACAACAATCTTCCCTTGCCAGGATGATGCTTGTTCTTCATTCTCAGTGTTTGCCTGTGGTATGTGCAGCTGGCTGATATCAACTCATACAAAAATCCACAGGCAGTTTTGCCATCCTTTTAATTGGTAGAAGCATTGGAAGTGTGCATTGGGGTCCAGGCATGAGCTGAGTTGATTAGCTGATAATTACACTACACTATTGCACTATTGGATAAAGCTTTAGGGAAATACGACTTTTATGAAGCAGATAAGTACATGCTCCACTGTTATGGGGTACCATCCGTCCAGATTTCCAACTTCCAATGACCACATTAGTTAGAGTATCCAGGAAGTCTGTTTCTCAGAGAGGAGGTATTGGGGGAGTCAGAAATGAGCACAAATCTAGGAAACTTCTAGTATTAATTCAACCAAAACCCAAGGCCAGCATCCTTCATGCTTTGAGAGCAGTTACATGCAACACTTTGCTGCAAATGGCCTTGTTCTGTGTTTGTAAAAAAGCAAACAAACACTTGAAGAATTGTTCTTATATTCACTCCTCCAACACCAAATATCAGGCCAAGTTTACAAGCTTCACTGACTTCAGTAAAGATACCCCCAGAATAAATCTGGCTTGCTGAACTTTGCACCTCTTTAAATTTGGAGTAAATGTTGTTATTTTTGAAGATGATGGACTGAGCCAGACAGGGCAGGCACGTGCTGTGCAAGCTTCCCCACAAATGTTCTGCTGATACAACACAATCCTGACCTGGTCAGGATTTCTGGTTTTGCAGTCTGCCTTTCTTAAAGAGAAACTGTTACCCGTGTGACACTAGGTACAGCTGTCCTGTGACAATGAGCACATCTTTCCTAGGAATTGTACCAAACATACTTTACAGGTGACCCAAAACAGCCTAGAATTCTGCTATGGGTCTAAAAGAAAATTAAACCTAATGAAATAATCAGGGTAAAAAGCCTCCCCATTGTTTACACCAGAAGCCTGGTATTCAGGTTTCACCAAAGACCTCTCCAAACCCAGGTAATTTTACCAAAA
This sequence comes from Sialia sialis, assembly GCA_009812075.1. NCBI lineage: Eukaryota > Metazoa > Chordata > Aves > Passeriformes > Turdidae > Sialia > Sialia sialis. The sequence continues at coordinate 2,783,533 of VRYO01002410.1, forward strand.
ATAGAGCACTCCACACCTGGCTAGCAGTTTTCTGGAATGCTCTAGGAAGCTGGTAAAGGAGAAGTGATAAAAGTGCAATATTTTTATGAAGGCCCATGTCCATATCATGAAGGATCTGTGTACCTTGCAACACAGAAAGACACCAGCAAAGTTATTGGCACAGATTCTGCCACTTTTTATACTCTTACTGTAATTTTCTGGCTTGCCCTCAGGCTTAATAATGAAGTGATTCTATATAATGGGTGGACTAAAGAGTTGTATATATGTGCTCTGCTTAATTGCCATTGTGTGCTGTGGTTGATCATGCAATAACAATGAATCCATCATAATTAAATCTGGGAATTATTAAATTGATTCTATTTATACATACTGTCATCTTCCATAGGAGCTGCAAAAAAATCTGTTGTCTTTAATGAAATTGCACTGAAAACCTTGGAGCCCGTTTTGAGCCATATAAGGCAGAGTTTTACCTGTGGTGGTTATTCCTAGTGAAAACTGGGTAATTATTTTGTGTGTAAATAAAGGCTCAAATTCGCATTTGTAATAATTAGGTTTGTTTGGCTTTTAATGTCAAAAATTAAGGACTTAACTTGTTTACTGCCTAACTATAGATCAGTTTTTGTGGAGATGTTTATAATGAAATTCAGCAGCAAGGGAGCAATATAAAAACCAAGAAACTGGAACCCATCTCAGGAATAGAAGTTCAGTATTGTCCTAATAATTATGCTGGCAGCCACATTTGCATGAAACCATTTTTTTTTTTCTGTAGTACTCAATTAGGTTATTCAGCTGCCTTGATGTGTTTAGAAACAAAACCACTGGCATCCAAATAAGGCTAATAACAAAAATGCAATCTGATGTTTCCCATTTCCAGCAAAGGGTAAGAGAACAGATGTTCCTCATGCTGCCCTGTTCCACCAGCGCAGGGAGGAGCTGAGAAAGTTTGCAATTCACACTGACATTAAAGTGATGGAGCACAGTGTGCCTGATGGGAGCAGGCAGCTCTGAGCAGTCTGGGCACCCAGAGAGCATGGGCATAACTAGAAATGACCTTTCAGGTTAATGCGGAGCTGGGAAAGTTTGCAATTCACAGTGCCATGAAAGTGATGGAGCTCAGAACGTGCCTGATGGGAGCAGGCAGCTCTGAAGTCTGGGCAGCCAGGAGAGGATGGGGATAACTAGAACTGATCTTTCAGATGAAAGAGGGAAACCAAACACTCTGGAACCTCTCTGCCCATGCTGCACAGAGCCTCAGCTGTGGCATTCCAGGCTCTTTGTGCTGCCAGGCCACGCCGGCTGCTGTGCGGTCACCTTGTCCGTGTGAGCAGCGCTGGGACAGGCAGGCTCTGCTCCTGCAGCTGCCAGGACAGAGCTGCCAGCCAAGGGGACAGCCAGCAGTGTCCCACAGCTGTCCCAGCCGTGCAGTGACCTCTGTTCCTGTGTTCCTGTGTTCCTCTGTTCCTGTGTTCCTGTGTTCCTCTGTTCCTCTGCTCCTGTGTTCCTCTGTTCCTCTGCTCCTCTGTTCCTCTGTTCCCCTGTGCTGCCCGTGGCCGATGGACAGACACAAGGTGGCGGTGCTCTCGGGAGATCGCCGCCTTCTCCTGCGGGAGATTCCGCGGCTGCTGGGGCTCGCTTCGGGCATGGCCAGGCCCTCTGAGCCTGTGTGTGCCCTGGCACGGCTGGGGATGGCACCACAGACCCCAAAGCTTCCTTGGGGGGTGATGCTCCCCGGGTGTGCGGTGCAGGGGACCGTGCAGAGCCTGCCAGCGGGGCAGGGCCGGGACTCTGCTGCGGGATGGAAAGCAGCCCTTGCTTCTCCGAACTGGTTATTCCTCTCCAGAGGCCTCCTGCTGGTGGATGTTTGCCCCATCTGTGACACTCAAGGACACGAACAAAAGCCGCAGAGGAAAGCAGCCCTGGTTTGGAGCCTGCACACAGCTGCGTGGGGCTGGCCTGGCTCTGCTGGCAGGACAGGCTCCCTGAGGCACAGGGTGACAGGCTCCCTGAGGCACAGGGTGACAGCCAGTGGGACAGCTGAGGTGAGCCCCAGCACTGCCTGTGCTCCCTGAGTCCTTTTGGAGCCATCCTTCATCCCCCCTTGGGCAGCACAGCCAGTGACAGCTGAGCAGGGGGAGCCTTTCCCACTGGAAATCCCCAAAATGAGTGGGACAAACCATTGAGCAAACGCATTCCCCCTGGGAGGTCTCCTCTCCTGAACTCCAGTCATCCCAATATCCCCAGGACATAAAGCCACGAGCAAAATGCTGTATGGCTTGTTAGCACATTCTGGGGAGCAGGGACAGGAGCCACAGACTGCATCCCATCCTCAGAGTCTGTGCCCAGCTAAACAGTTCATGCCTGACACGGGGGCAGGCTGCTGCCTCCATGGGAAGGCTGCTGGAGAAAACACAGCACCGAGCAAAGGGCAGGGCTCCAGTGATGCAGATGAGATCAGGGCCACCAGCAGAAAGGAGACACACAAAACCCAGTGGCCACCAAACCAAAGTCAAATGGACGCAATGCTGATTCTGCTTTCTGTGCAAATTCCTTGGGAAGGCTGTGAGCAGGCAGGTTGTGCTCCTGACTGACCAGAGGGGTGCTGAGCTCCTCCTCAACTGCAGCAGCACCTCAGCACTTCCCAGCAGCAGCCCCTTGGGCAGAGCAGGAGTATTTTCACTGACCTTCCTCCAAATGTGTCTTGCCTTGCCTCACAATGCCAAAGTAAATAAATAAATAGACTAACAAGCAGAAATGCCGGACATTATTCTGGGCTGATTGGTTGTGAAACTTTACTCAAAACCCCAAAACCACAAAAACTGCCAGTTTTCCAAGCCCTGTGTTTTTCATAGCTCTCATAGCATTTGAATAGTTTGCATTTCCAACATAGAATAAATATACATTTAAGCTAGTTGGATTATTGACACAATTTGAAGAAGTTAAAAAAAAAAAAAGGCACTTAACTCCTTGTTCTGTTTCTTTTTCCCATGAAGTGAAGTAAGAATTAACATGACTTGGACATTCACATTTACAGATGTAAGGATGTAAATGCTGACAGCAGGCAGAGTGCCTGCATTGCATTCATGCAAAATTCATTGAATAGGCGTATCTTAAATTAAAAACAAATCAAAAATCACCACTAATGTCTTTATGTCACTTATCCAGAGAAAGTCTATTACAATGACCCAAGGAGCTCCCACTGTTTTTTTCACTGCATTATAGATTGTGTTCTTTAGCACATCACCATGCTGGGTCCCTGCAGTGCTGGGCTGCACTCTCCTTGTGTTACAAATGGAATAGCAGTAACCTGGCCAGAACCGTGCTGAAGTCAGAGGCAGTGATAAGGAATTTCACCCATCAACCCCCTGCTCTTGCTGTGCTCCTGAATTGTATTTAGTGGCCATGCACTTGGCTTCCAGAGGTCTGTGGTAACACCTGGATGGGGCATAATTTTCTGAACCATGAAACGCTCTTGCCCATGCCATGCCCCAGCACAACCCTCCTCCAAGCTCATCCCCTTAACCCCTGCCCAGGCTCACTCACACCCACAATGCCTGAGAGCAAAATATATTCGAGCTGCTGATCCCCTGTTGGAAAATAAAGCACAGAAGACAATTTCTCCATTATTCCTTCAGGAAAGCTTTTGTATGTCATATGGTCATAATGCTATAAACTCAACACATTGCCAAACAAAAGGGAACTCAAGGACTGGAGGACAGACATCTGGGAAAGAAAACCAGTCATTTGGAAAACCAATGTATTTGGAGATCCTGCTCTAATGAGTAACCTTATACAGTTATTCAAATACAAATGTCTGGGTAGCTAAAGTGTCATTCATGATTAAATCTTTGCAACAAATTATGGTAATATTGTTACTTCAAGAAGAGAAATTAATTTAAAAGTTACAAAATGTGGGCATGGAAATAATGTTGTCCAGAACCTGTATACACAGCTTCCCCTTTTTTGCAATAGCTGGGTGAATTACTGAAGTTGCAAGAAAATGAGAACCCATGCGAGGTAAGGTATTGGAGACTTGCAGGGCCTTCACTGAAATCTCCACTCTTCAAGAGCCTTCCTTCTTGGTACTCTTCATGCCCACGAATGTGATATAAAGAGATATTCATAAAAGAACAGGAACTGTATTGTGTGTGCATTTTTTATTTGAAATAAAACTTTGAGATTATTTAAATTAAATAGTTTTGCTGGGGGAAAAGAAAAAGTTTGAGTTTCAGCACTTACCTCTTCCTCAGCATTTGTGCTGTTCTCTGGTTCTGGGTAATGTAAATTGATTCAATTTTTTTTCAGCCTCATATCTGTTTCATTCACTTGCCTAAAAAACTCTTAGGAGATGGAGAGTCAATGACATTTGGGCAGTTGTTTAAAATCAGGAATTTACTTTAGAGTTATTGGGATAAGGAACTGCTTTCCTGAAATGGCCCCTTGGTCCAAGTTCCATTTCTATTGAAAAAAAAAAAAAAAGCTTTCTTTAAAGCAGCAATAATTGAACTGTGAAAAGAAAGTAAATGCAAACAACTTCAGTTAAACTTCAGTTGCTGCTATTTAAACAGGGAAAAAAAATCCTTTCAGCTCCAGTTATGCTCTGGCCCTAGGAGTGTCCAAGTGTTCACACAAACACCCATCCTTTCCGTGGGACAAGGATGCAGAGCCAGACACAGCCCCAGTACTGCAGCACCTCTGTGAGAGCAGGGACCAGAGATCCAGGGCAGACTGACTGGAGCTAACTGCATTCTGTGCAGGTGCCTAACCAGGCAGCACAGCAGCCTGAAATAGTCTCCTAAATCAAGTGAAACAGCAACAGACAGAGGAGCCAGGCTGCTTTTCACTGAAGAGCCAAATGCCTTCAGGACTGCCTGAGTTCAATACAGAGCATGCAACCAAAAGTCTTTTATTTATTTCTTTGTTCTTCTGTGCTGAGGGAGGGATGCCATTTTTCTCTGCATGCTGCTGCAACATAGTCACCTATTAAAGTTATGTTTGTGCTCATTCCTGGAATTTGTAATAGACAGTAATTGTGCCTCTAATAGTAAAATTGCTCTCAGCTAGGCTTTAGCTTTGCTGTGATGCATTCTCTACTGTCACCCAAATCCTGGGATAATAATGAGGTTGAGCTTTTATCGCAGACAATAAAAACTGAGTACAAAGTATTGCTGAGAAACAAAGCAGAACACTTCCCATCTGATGATCAGAATGTGGTACATACAGGTTCTCCTAGTTAAAGGAATAGAGGCAGAGCTTAGGGAAGCCAAAGGGAAACCAAAACTGTATTCTACACTCCCCTACATCATCTTTAATGATGTGGGGCTGTCTGTTCAATGCAGAAGGAGGAAGAGGAAGGGTGGGCCAGTGTTCTCTGGCCTGGTGCTGGAGAAAGATACTGGCTGTGCAGATGGCACTGGTGGCACTGTAGGTCCCAGGCTCATCACTTTTTCCAGCCCCATGGAGTTCAAGCCTTGAGAAAACATCTCCTGT
>VRYO01002410.1:2793889-2898434 GCA_009812075.1 Sialia sialis
ACTGAGCAGGTATTCCAAAATCTTCATCTGCAGTGCATGCTGTAATCACAGTAATCCTGTAATCCATGCAGTGCTCCATGGCTGCCAAAGATTGATTTAAAAACTGGAAATATTACTTCTTTTCCCTTCCCAAATGATGCCCAAGGCAAAATGTGTTTCTCTGCCAGATGCTTTCAGCTCTCTGTGAATTAGCTTCCCAGACGGGGGTAACCAGACACATTTCTAAGCTGGCATTAAAGGTGTAGCCTCTGCTTTTCAGTTTTTCAACCTGTCAAATATCTTCCAAATTTAGATGCTACACACTGTGGACCACTGCTGAATAGCAAGGGGGAAAAAATCTGCCAAGTAACCCTTCAGGTTTCTCCTCATTTGGGACTCTTGTAGCTGTGGCTAGCACAGCTTGGCAGACTGACACAGAATCAGGGCAAGGACTGGACCATGCTTGGAAGCTTTCTGCTGCAATGCTGGTGAGAGCAGCCTTTGGGCTGAAGGGATCCCCATTTCCAAAGGGCAAACAAACCCAGCGTCTCAATGCAAACACTGTTGTCACAGACATCTTCAAACAGCACCACACAACTCTGAAGTGCAATTCACTGCTCAACAGCAGGGAAATTCAGCGCCCTGTAAATGCTTCCTCTCTGCACACAGCACAATTAAATATCATAAATATGCAGGAGCCACTGAGACATATGGAAAGGAATGCCCCCAGCAATACTGGGAGCTTCCTGTGAGCCAGGGACAAGGTAGAAAATGAAAGAAGTTCAAGGCTTATGGAAGAAAGCAGAAGGAGGTGCAATGCCTGTAAATGTGCAAAGCCAAGCTAAGGTGAGGAAGTGGGGGCAGCCAGTGGGGTTGGGCAGAGCTCTGATCCTGCTTGGACCCTGCTGTTGGCAGTGATGTGCTCAGTGTGCCCCACGCCAGAGTCCTGCAGACACGTCTGGCTCTGCTGCTCCACTGGGACTTTATCACTCCCTCCATTAGGATCTGGAAGGAATCCATCCTACAGCTTTGGACTCCAGTTGCTTATTTGTTATTTATTATTGTTTTTATTATGGTAGCCTTAAACCGCCCAAACATACAAAGGTACCACAGGGTTCAGCCTTGACGAGAAGCAGATGAGGAGGCAGACCCTGCCTGCAGTAATAAAATGCAGAGAGCTGATGTAGCAATGCAAAAAGGCTTTTGTGTGGTTTCCTTCTCACTACCCTGTCTCTTGGTTCCTAGGGATGGAGGAGACAGCGTCCTGGTACTACTTTGCAGTGTTACTATTAGGAGGACATTCTTTCAGGGCAGCACAAACTGCAAGAAGCTTCTGTTTCCTTTGGCCAGATCCAGATTCTAGCAGTTCTGTTGCATTCAGAGGCACCTTGTATTACCAAAAGCTCCTGTGATATCCACAGGGCTGCTGCTCATGCAAATATGAGAGGTATAAAGATCTGCTGCTAATCATTATTTATCCACAATTGCCTTGTTTGTGCCAGGTTTCAAACTTCACACTTCAGCTGTTTTGTGGGGAGGAAGATTTTACCAGAGCTCTGTTCACAATTCAAATTCATGGTGCAATTTGTGCTGGGGAATGTGTAAAAAGTTCTTCTCCTGTACGCAGAAGTGGCTGAAGAGATCTTGCTCAACCATAGCACAGAGCGCTGTACCCCACTGCATAACAGAAGCTGAACTCAAGAAGTTTCAGCAAACAAAATTACACAGTTCAGGAAATTAGAAGCCTGCTAAAAGCAAGGATTGTAATGGAAAATATTTTGCAACCCTAACTCTAGCTGTTTCTAGAGAGATAAGCAGAGGATAGCCAAATTGAAATCCAGCTAAAACATCTGGACTAATTCTTCTGCAAAATGTCCCATAGAATTTTTATTAAAAACACAGGCAGTGGCCTTGACAGCCCAAAGCAATATAAAAGCAATGTGAGTCTATTGACTCAAGCCACCTACAGAACTAGTAATACCACTTTCCTCAGTGTTTTCTTTACACCAAGAGGTTTCCCATTCAAATTCAGATCAGAGCCAACTCTGTTTTGCTGGTTAGCTCTAATGAAATTGTATCAGAGCAGATCTGACTTCATACTGATTTTAATAACCCTCTTTAACTTTTTTCTCTTTTTTTTTGATGGAGGCAGAGACTGCTCTAAGTAATAGACTTTTAAGAACTACCAGTACTAATAATACAAATAAAGAAGTGACATGCATTTGTAATTGCACAGCTAGTCTGTGATATTGGCATAAAAGAAAATGTTTCAAATCCTACAATACTGTCAGTGAGAATGACTGTAGGTAACCTGGAATTAATTACTTCCTCTAAAATTGAAAATTGCTGAAATTACTTAAATTACAAGAGCTTTCTGGGAACACTACATACACATACCACTTGTCCTATGTGTTGTTTGGGAATATATTAATTAATGGCAAATTATTTGGTCAGTTAGGTGATAGACAGTTATGGACTATCCCTAACTGTCAATTATTATTTCAGAGACAGTTTTTCATCTAAGTCTGTTTAAAAGACCTTTTTTGTTTCCCAAGTTTACAAAATACAGCAGATGTGGATCTGAATGATGTTGTCTTTTTTAATAGATGCAGGACACATGGTAGTGTGGTATTAATAAAGGTTTGGGCCAAGATTTTCAAAAATGGGAGACTAATTTGAAGATTCTACCATCCATATTTAGTGTTGGAACACAACAACCTTTTTTCACAGAGCTCCAGCAGCTCCTATTGAAATCAGTGGGTGTCAGAGCTTTTGGAAGTCGAACCACTAATTCAAGAATCCCAAGGGAGAGTTAAGAGCCAAATTTTCATCTCCTCATGTTTGAAAATCTGGGGATAAGATTCTGTGTGTACCAAAATTCCTGTCCACTTCAGTGAAGCCAGGATTTTTCTCTAATCTGGAGCTGATTTATGAGTAACCAGGTTACCCTGAGAGGCACAACCAAAAGTGGGTGATAAAGGCTCTTCCAGTACACAAAAGCATAAGGTCATCCCAGAGATGCCAGAAATTTTATAGAATAACTGTTCTGCTACTTTAGGTTTTTTTTCTGACATTTTTGACAGGCTGGTTAGAATATTTATTGTTTTTAATTTTGCTGTATTCTGAGCATTCTTACACACATGAAAGTAAAAGACAATTTTTCCCTGTGGGAGGACTCCAAATCAATACTGCACATATGTGATGCAATGGGAAAATGCAGAGACTTTTCACAGCTTATCAACTTCCAAGACAGTTATATTGCAGGCATGTTCAAGGATTGGAAATGCAGTACAAGTGGTCTTGGAGGGTAACTGGTGTTTTTTTAATTGCTGTTATTGGATGTCCCTCAAAATAGCTTTCTAGAAAGAATTTCTGCAGCCATCACAGGCAGGCAGAGGGCAGAGAAGTGAGGCAGGGAGGGACATGCCAGACCCAGAGCTGGTCTCAGCCCTCTGCTCATCCCCTCCTCTTTGGGGAGGAGATGCAGGTGTGCTCCCAGAGCTGCTGCTGGCAGCACTCTGATATTTATACACCTCTCCTCATGGATGAGAAGCTCTGGAAGACAGGCAGACTCACTCCCTGGCTGTGTCATCAAACCCAGTCACGCCCAGCCAGGCCAGCCTCAAGCCCTTTGGCTCCATCTGGGGTGAATCACGCCAGTCTGGAACCTGATTCTTCAGAACAGATAACATTGTAACTCAGATATTAATATTTATTAATAAACAAGGCTGGGCTTGATCTTCCTCTGGGTAAAACCACACAGGGTCCCTCTCAGTTTCAGGAGGTGAGAACCAAAATGATGCTCTGCCTCCAAACAAAAGCTCACTTTTATCAGTTTCCAGGATTTTCCTAACACCAGCTTTGTGGTTCTCATTTTCCCACAAAAACAGTGCTAGTGATGGAGCCATCTCTTGAAAACTTCCAGGATTTATAGCAACTGGCAGCATGTTCAATACGTAATTGTTTTTTGGAACAATCATAATCTTATTAGTTGCCAGTCTCCCCTACCAAGATAAATTAAAAGGAAATCAATCGGCTGATGCTTTCCTGATAATTCTGGAAATTCTAACCTTTAAATTTAGCAGTTGCACTGGGTGTATACCTTTGGGGTGTGAAACCCTAAGAATTAAACAGTTAACTATAGCAGTGAACAAAGACCATTCACTAGCAAAAGCCCTGACTTTGTCCAATCAGGATTACAAGAAGATATTGAAACAACTTTGTCATCAAGTTCAAGCAAAGATTTAATGCAATTATCTGGATGGGTAACAAACATCAGAACCATTAGCAGAGAGAATTATTTTATACTGCTTCAAACAAGAAATATGTTGTATCCCCTGACCTTCTTCCCTGGGTCCTGTGGTGATAGAAGGAGATTTCAAATCATAAATTATCTGCACTTTGGGACTGGTAAAGTTTTGAGTTATCTGACTATTTTTACAAAGTACCCCTGCTCAGTGTTAGCTGGATTTATTTCTTTAGTGGAAATTCAACTGGTCTGGTTGAGTATCAAATGCTGAATAACTATTTCTGTTCTTGACATTTTAATCTTTGGGAGAATGAAAATCTTGCAATCAAAGATCCAGTTTACCCAATAACACTAGATTAGTAATGATGCTGCCAGCAGTACCACCATTACTGCTAATGGTAACAAAGTGTTATTTTGGCTGTACAGATATACACATCCAAACCAAGATCTGCTATAAGCTCTGCAACCATTTGTTTGCAAAATTCGGCCCACTGAACACACACACATGAATATATGAATTGAAAACAAGATACAGAGGTCAGATGTGACCAGAAAACTTGTGTGGCATGTTTATGTGCTCAGCACAGCACAGATGCTCGTGTGCCATCACACCAGCCCTGCTCAGAGGGGTGAACAGGACTGGGGCTCTGCAGAGTCATGTCCCAGAGGAGCAAACCCTACAGATCACTCCAGACATTTACAGGTGAGGCAGAATGAGAGTTAAACTCTCCCAAAATCTAAATCCATGGCACTGAGTGGCTGCATCCAGCCAGGTCTGCAGAGATTTGACAGAATGCTTGTCCATGTTACTGCTTGCTGCTCTCTGGCCATGTTATAGCTGTGCAATTCTACAATGGGTGCCCAGCATCTGGTTCCTGTTATGTTTGAAGCAGCCTCATCAGTGTGAATGAGAGGAGATGCTGGTGAGCAGCTCTGGCAGGCTGACACTGGAAGGACAGCACTGCCTTTCCGCTGATAGCTCTGGCACTCAGAGCGGCCAGTGCTGTCACAGTGGCATCAAGATGGCATTTGCTGATTGGAATTTATTGATACAACTCCTTAAAGAGGAGACTCTCTGGGAGTGCCCCCTCCTTATGCTGGAATGTTTCACAAGCAGGAAATATCACATCCTCAGCCAGCCTGGATCCCACTGCTGCTGGAGAACAGGGCAGAGCTGATGGCGCTTTGCAGAATGGCTGAAACTCGGTGGTGAGGAGGAGAAAACTTCCTTTGTGTTATACTCTCTTTTCCCAGCATAGTTTGGGTCTTCTTTTTTTCCTTCCCTAGCTAAATCCAAGGTGAAGCTCCCTGTATGTACTCTGAGGGGGAGACACTACAAGAGCTGTTGAAACTAAAAGAGAGCTAAAGAAAAACAGGTATAAAATATCCATTAATATATTTGGGTTAGAAATCAAAGGAAAGTTCTGGTCATGAGAGGATGAGAGACAGAACTATAACAAGAAAAGAGGAAAGAAAAATTCATGTCATTTATGGGTAGGATTAGAAGACACAGCTGACTGCAGAAGCTGGAAACTAGACTCAAAAGCTTTTTCCACCAACATTTTTCTGTCTCCTCCAGGAGATGGAAAACAGAGGCGTTTCACGTGGCTCAAAATGATGGTTCCAGTTCTCTGCTGCCTGATTATAACTGCAGTTCTGAGTCCCAGATCTGTGACTTTAGGGTGGCAGTCTGGAGCCTGGACTGGGCATTTTTACACATTCTTCATAGCCTGGGAATAAGAAGCCCTTAGAAGGCATGGGGATGTGGAAATACGAGTCCTTGCATTGGTATGACACAACTCTGTGTATCCTCTACTGCTCATGCTGGTACTATTAAATGTCCCCTTCCCAGAGCTGCTCATTCCAACTCATAATCCAGCTCATAAGGGCACATCCTTTAGCGCAAGTTCATATTGTGAATTGTAATACTGAAAATTAGTTTTATCATGCTTCAGAACAAAATCATTACTTTCCACTTTTAGATTTTGTCTCTCCCTCTTCCCCTCAATAAAAACTACATTATCTACAAAGACAGAAATTATCCCCCAACACTTTAACTGAACAGCAGATTTCTACTCAGAAGCCATAGGCAGGCAATTTTTGTAGAACTGTTCTTCACTGACAGAAGAAATCCAGAAGAATGGTTTTCTTACATTGCTAAAGCACATAATCTAATATTTTCTTTCATGATCCTTTCTTTACACAATTCAGCATTAGCACCTGGATTTTAATTGATCTTAATTGAATTTCCTCAGCAGAGATGAAATCACTGGAGCACTGTTCATTGTATAAATAATGCTGGAGAAAATCAATCCTGAAATAAGCACCAGTCAGTATTACTAAGAATTAGGTAGATCTTTTACAAAGTGTCACACTTCAGGAATTAGTAGTTAAATGTACTGTTTATACCTCAAGACAAATTACAGAGCAGGAATTAATCTCGATCCATATTCTCATCCATTTAAGTGAGTGATGACAGGTGCTATATAAACATCAACATGTGCGATAAACCGAGTTGATTTTATTTCACTGAGCTCAGTGAAGAAGTTGCTGTGCTGAAAGGTATTTTGAGAATCAAATACAATTGCCTGACTGGAATGAGTCCTGCTCACCCTTTGGTGATTAGAGTCACCCTTTGGTGACTGCTGAGCTGCCCAGGTGTCTGCTGCTCTGAGATACTCTAAACTCAAAAAAGTTTTTGTGTCAGGAGACTGCTCTGCCAGGGCAGCTAGATCCCACTTATGAATGAAAACATTCACCAAGTTCCTCTCGTGTCAGGTATTTTTTCCCTCTGTTACATGTCCCATGCTAATTATAGAGTTATCTGAAGGGCTTTCTAAGTGACAATGACTGTAAAGCATAGTTCAGTTTTGCAGTTACGTTTCCTCTTTCTATCCTGTGAGGCTAAAGATTAACTGATTTCCTTCCAACATGCTAGTTTTTTGATAACTTCACGATGTTTCCTAATCTCTGACTAACTTCCAACTGATGAGTAAGCTGCTGTAAAATAGGTAACAAAATATCATGATGAACAACTTTGCAACAAAAACAGTGAGGGAGAAAGGCAGAGAAACAGAATATACAGAAATAACTCCGTTTTATTGAGATTCATAGGAATACCAGGCTAAGTTCTGGACTAATTTTAACTACAGGAATACTTTTCATGATTTTTGATGACTTCTAACGTATTTCAGACTCTTAATGTTTCAAAACTTCCATAGTAACCTTTTGAGAATTAAATGGTCTTTCTCTCATTTGAAAATATTTTACCAAGGGGAAAAAGAATGTTTAAAAATACAAGGAGTCAATATCTAAGTGATATGACTCAAATGCTTTTTCCTTTGATAATTTGCAACACACAACCACTTTTAGGTTGTCTCAGATTTGGCATGCTTGCTTTCAGCATTTTGGTATTTTCAGAAAGGGAATATTGATTTCTGGGCCAGACATGGATCACCCCATTGCTCCTCACAGTGGCAGCCAGTCTGATGCCCCAGGAAATGGTAGAGATGTGGTTCAAGTCCTAAAAGCTTTTCAGAGCCTGAAAAGTAAATCTCACCTGTCCCAGAAGAATTTGAACTAGTGCAAAGAAGCTGCTGCATGCACATATATTTCTGTCCTAAGATTATTTGGGTCCATCCTCTGTTGTGTGAGATGTGGAGCAGGGATACAGACCCAGTGCCAAGTGAAAGGGAGGGCAAAAAACATTATCATAAGCCCTGTACTGAGAAGGAATAAATGTTCTCAGCAGACTAAGAACAGCTGTACCTTGCATGCAGCATCCTGGCTAATTCTGAGCCTGTTCCTGCTAAACACCCAAGAATGACTTGTGCCTGTGCTTTGCAGTATTGACTAAACTAGATTTGACAAACACTCATTAATCCCATAGCTGCCTTCCATGGCAGATCAGAGCATGCCCTGATTTGACTTGCATTTGCTGCTGAAGATCACACACTGAGTCAGACACAGGTGGAATCCAGGAATCCTGCCCAGAACTCCGGCTGGCAATTGATCTCATCAATCATTTCTGTGTTTAGGGCTGCCAGTCACCACACTGCAGGGTCCAGGAGGAATAGTTACCTCAGTGCTTATGAAAATGGGAAGAACTGCATTCCCTGTGCATGGCTGTGGGTGCACACACACAGACTCTTTCAAGAAACTTCTCATCAGATGACAACCTCAGTCCTAACCAAAGGAGAAAGGCAGCTCTCTGCTGCACTGACTCTGCTTGCTTCCTTAGAAAACCCTGAAGATATATTTCAATAAATCCATTTCGATGTTTTCAATAAATCTGCATTTTTCTGGATCTGCCAAATACTGCCCTGGTAGGAGCCATCACAGAAAAACAGTACAGGGTGCAATTAAAGACTGTAATTGTATTCAGATACACTGGGGATTTAAAGCTGTGCAGGTAATTGTAATTATGGCATTTGCTATCTGCTTTGTGTTTGAACTTGTAACCTAAATGATGACCTCTTGCAAGCAAAGATTTTATCAGCTGTCTACCTTCTGTGTTTCCAAAGTCTTGGGGAGAAATTCCATCTTTCAAAATTTGTACACTGCTTTCTGTCACCTTAAAATAGACAGTGGTTCTGCCAGAGAGATGTGAAAAACAGATCATCAGCTGGACCCTGTGGGGTTACTATCAATGTGTCATTTTTTTAGAATTGATTAATCAGGAAAGGAAGGTTAGGGGTAGTTTTATAACAAATGGTAGTTTTCTTCCTTTCTCATAAGGGTACACTATAGGAAGCAATAGACCACAGAAAATGCATACCCCCTTTGATTTTACTGCAGATCTGGCCACAGGAAATGTTGCACATTTGGATCAGGCAGGATAAACAGCAAGGACTTCCTCTTTTGTGAAATCATCTCTAAGCAGCACCTCTCCCCAGGAAAAAAGGTTTTCCACTTTACATAATGTTGCAGCAGCAGTGGTTTGTTCCTAAGTTTTTTCTGGGTAGGTTATGAACTTTACAGCTCTGACCACAGATCAGTTATTTATCATAACAGGAAAGATGAGACCAAAGATATTTCCTAACCTTCTCTTTGCAGATCAGAGAGAAGCAAGGCAACAAACATTAATGCTTCATAATCAACTGACAAAGAGTAGACAGAAATATTAATTCCTCTCTCCTGTTCATATTTGGTAGAATTAATCTGCAATTTTAAACAGCAAATCAATACAGTTTCACTCAAATCTCTTCTCCAATGCAATATGATCAATCTTTCAAAAGTAAATATGCTGGTACAAAAGGAATGCTTGTGTTTAGAGAACAAGCTCAGGAAGGCAGCAGAGAAATATCCCATTTCAGGAGAATACTCCTCCATTTGATATCTGTACCAGGTGTTCCAATGTATCCTGGCAGTATACAAAAACATGGAAAATGTATTTGAAATACTGTTGGAGACAAAAAGCTTCTCCTCATGTAATACATTTGTCCATCAAGAATTGCCCCATGTCATCAGTGAGCTTGAAGACACTGAAATGTAGTAGGAAATCTAGCACATTTTGTATGCTTCAGCAGAAGATTAATAACTGTAGGAAAGTGTGTTCCTACTTTATAGTGCCATATGACAAGTTGCACATAGCTGGGATTGCTCAAGTTGCTGTACCACAAACCTGAAGTGCAGAGAATTTCATACAGGGCCAGATTGCAGAACTTAACCACAGGCTGCAATGTGTCGGTGCAGAGCTGCACTTTTGGAGGGGGAGGTGGGACAGGCACCAACCTCTCCAGGGCTAATTCAGAGCAGTCACCAACAAGCATGCTTACAAGCAAAAGGTTGAAGAAATGAGGGATTAGTCACAAGTACCTAAACTTTTGCACCTGACACCTTGGAGGAGAAGTTGAGTCCCTCTTCAAGCTATTTCACGTTGTCACACACATCTATTGCTGCAGTTGATGATGAAAACCTGGAGCAAGCACCTTCACATCTGTCAATGAAAGTGTCTGTTCCTGTTATGTTTGTCCTATGTCTAGGCATCATTTTGCTATCAGTCTTGGAGACTTCAGGGTCATGCTCTCAACTTGCTTTTCCAGCTAGCATTGTGTTCAGGAGCCCTCACCCTGTTGTAACAGGCTGCTTCTGGCATGATCCTCAAGTATGCTGGTCACCACAAAATTATTAGAAAAAAGAAAATAAACCCCAGTCCTTTGCAGCTCAGGAGACTGCCTTGAGAAGATCTTTCTTACTCCTCTTAGGTGACAGAAATGCGTTCAGACAAGCAGGCAAAGGAGGTGGACATCATTGGTCACACTGCAGAAGACATGAAAAGTCATGAGGCTCCAGTATTGGCTTCAGCAAACTTCGGATCAGACTCCATTCGAATTGGTTTTGTTGTGTTTTGACATCAGCTGGACACTTCCTAGTTCACATGAGCCCGAACACACAAGCAGGACCCAGCATGTTGGAACTGCAAACCACACAAAGAAATCCTGCAAGCCTGAATTTGCTGAGGCTTGCCTCAGAAAGAAACGTGGGTGATCTACAGTTTATGGGGCGTAAACCACAGGCTGCTGGCTGTAAAGAACACTCCGCTACTTCTCCATGCCTATGCATCAGACAACACAGAGATACTGAAACACTCTTGAATTCAATTCAAAACAATGCCCAACTCAACGAAAGGTTTCCAACTGTTTCCGTGCTGGAAACAACATCAAGAGAATATATGCAATTAACACTTAAAAAAAAACACTGGATAGCTCCCAGCCAGCTCACCAGTGTATCTCAAGTAAGATTAACACTTCCAGATTGAGAAGTATGGTCTTTATGAGCATGCTACTGAACTTAGCGCTTTGCTCGTGCAGCCAAAACTAACCTTAAAGGCTGTGGCCATCCTGCTGTGCTTAGAAAATCCTTTGTGATTAAGACAGATAGATAGATAGATATAGATAGATAAGTATAGATAGATAGATAAATAGATAAACAGCAAATATATTTAAACACCTTTGTTACTGAAATTACAGAATTTTCTCTGAATGCAAGCAATGCAAGTCTGGCTGTTGTGGAAATATACAGAATTTAATCAGTTGGATTCTTTAACAGAAATTCTACTTTGTCTGGTGTCCTGGGCAGGGATAATTTTTGTATTAAGCTGGGAAGGGGCATGTCCAGGACTCAGAGGTTATTCTCCACCACCTCAGGTCATTGTCAGGGATGGGAGAGGGAGGCTCCTCCAGGAAGAAGGGGTTCATTGGAGTGGAGGAAGCACAGCAGACAGAGCAGGGGGATAACACTGATCCCAAGCCAGAGAGAATGAGTGGGATAGCTCTGGTCCCAAGGCAGAGGGAGCCCTGGGTGGGGAGGTGGCTCAATTAGGGCATGGTGAGTTGTTGGGGTTTTGGTAGTGAGCAATAATGTTTTTGTTCTTGTACACTCTGTCAATAATATTGTTTCTGTTTCTGTTTGTTATCATATCTCATTGCTGTTTCCAGTAAATTGTTTCTATCTTAACCCGTCATCTTTACTTTTTTGTGCCTCCAATTCAGTTCTCCATCCCACTACAAGGGAGAGGGGAAAGGGGAGGAGCAAGCAAGCAGCAGTGTGGTTTGGAGTCTCAGTGGGAGCATTAAATTGGGGAGTGCCATTCCTAAACAACGACATCTGCTACAGAAAACTTGACTGATGCCCTTTTTGAAACAAGACCCTTCTGTTTAAGCAGAAATGGCATTTATAATAAATACAGTACTGGTGGAAGAAAGAAAAATCTATTGTCTGAGAAGAACAAGCTATTTAAATTCCACAGTGATGGAAAAATTGAAGGGAAAGAGATGGCTGAGGGGCTTTGTGAGTCGCACAATGCTTCGAGTGCAGCAATGAGAGAAGAAAATAATAGTGATCTGCTTTAGAGATTGTGTCTGTTTCAAACACACATCATTTCAAACAATGATGACAACTCTTCCAGTCTCATTTTAGTGCTGTTGCTGTTATGGAAACTTTCTCTGTCCTCGTCAGCTCGATTATGTGTCTTTACAGCAGTAATGAATCACAGATGATACTTCCGGGACTCAGTCTCTTTTGAGGGCATTTGCTTCCTTCAGAGGCTCTTTGGTCAAGTTTAAAATCTTATTTTCAGAAGCTGAGTGAACAGCATGAAGAGATTTTGAGGATTCACTGAGAAACACGTGAAGACGGCAATGGCTATTTATGTACTGGTATTTCGACCACTGACATCTTTTTAAATGATGCCTTTAAATCTTTGACATGCAGTCAGGCATATACAAATTGATAATAAATACAAATAAATAAATAAATAAATTCACAATTTTATTTTGTCTGATATCTTGAGTGCCTGTTACATCCTTTGGTGAGACTAATCTTTTACACCTCCTGATGAAAATTTGCTATAGGTGCTCCTACGGGCTCAGGGCAAGAAGTATTTCTTCTGGTGGTTTGAGGCACTCTAGACACTTGATCATTTAATCAGCTTTGGCAACAAGACTCACAATTCCAAGAATTAGATCCACCAAAGACCATTATAATGCTGACTTTTAAGAGCTCAGCCATCCAGGAAAACTTGCAACCCTGAATACAGCTTGCTGTGAAAAACTCCAAGAAAGCAGAAGTGTAGAAAAATCCACAATGTAAAATAGGCTTTAGTAAATGCCAAGAAGAGAGATATGTCTTTGCCCTAACTATGTGCATGTCTTCCTCTGGACTGCAAAGGCACAGTGCCCACTACCCACATTCTTGGGTAGGGATGGGATGGGATGGAATGGGATGGGAGAGCAAGGCAAACAGTATGGACAGCAAAGAGGCAGTTCTGAGTAGTTCATGCACATGTAGTTTGACTATAGCTCACTAATATACAACCCATTTCTGACTGCTAACGAGAGTGAAAATTCTCTTTCAATATTTTTATAATTATTAGCCCTACAGGAATTCTTATTGAAAATCACTGACATGCTCCTGTAATAAGTACAGATAACTTGGTGTTCAATGGCAGAATTTGGCTGAAAGTTTTATTTCACTCCTGAGCCAAATAATAAACTGCACTTAAAGCCAGATGACTCTCTTGTTGTACATCCATATATGTTTTACAGTACAGCTGTAAACAATAGTGAAAACTTCCACAGGAAATTAGATTTGCAGGTTTCAGCTTTTAGAGGTTAAGCAAATTAATTTATTTAGTGCTCATTAGTCACTGATGCATTTTGCATTAAATATTCCCAGGGACTTATCCAAAGTGAGACACACTATGTGAAATTCAAAGTCACACTGTTACCCTAACTTTCATTTTATTCAGTTCAAAACCTATTTCTAGCAAATCACCAAACATTGATTATGGTTTTCATGAGCTCTAATGCCATGAAAATACTTATTCATTAGCCTGAACATACAATGCAATGACAGAAAAGGCACAAACAACATGAATTGCATCCCAGTAGAATTATATGCTGTAAGCATTTTTCTTGGTGGCATTTACCCTCCAGATGAAGTTGTCTCCACAATTCAGTCTAAAGAACTACTTCCATCTCAGCATTCTGGATTGTATTTCCCATTTCAATTAATTTTTTATTATTTGAACTCTAATGAGCTGTGGGGTGCAACCCAGTGGTGTCTTCACAGCACACTGACTGTCCAGCTTTGTTACTTCACACAAAGGCCTTTTTTTTCTCTTATAGTTATTCGCTTGGATGGGCATGTAAAGGAAAAAAGTAATATATAAGAGGATTGAAAGTAAAAATCAAACATACTTTTAAAAATCTATCCTCATTCAGACCAAAGTATCAATGATAGCATGCAGATGGCAGTAGTAGACATCCTGTCTTGCTCTTTTACTTTGTAGTAATCAACACACAAATCTGTATCAATTAGAAGTGAAATTAAAGGTCAATTAAAGCAGTGAAAATCCAACTTCAAAGTGGAATTTGTGCTTTAGCTAAGGTGCCATCTGATTAGGCTTTTTAAAAGCTGGCTAGTCTCAGAACACTGCTTCAAAAGCAGTCACACAAAATCCACATAAAAACTACATTTCATTTCCAAATTGATTTTAAGTACGGCTTCTTTTCATAAAGTCAGAACTAGTCAGATGCAGAGATCACATCAAAAAACAGCAAAGAGAGCAAAGTCATTCAACAAAGGCACTAATAACAACCCACAGCACACAGGAAGAAATGTCATTAGTGCTTATGCACTTAGAAAGGACTTTTCTAGCTTTAATAGTGAATGACATCAGTTTACCAAGGCTGTTCGAACAACAAGAAAACCCCAAAAATTGTGTAAAATTCTATTGGTGAACTGCTCCCCTAACCAAAGTGACTATAAGTTACCTACTTTCTCATATAACCACTGCCATAAGTCTTCCAGAAGCAGCTCCACAATAAAGCACAGTAATTTCACCACTATAAGGCACACTGGACTATAAGGCGCACTTGCTTTTTGCAGCGAGGATCCGCATGCAAGAAAGTAACAAAATAGTAACGAATTAGTAATGGAATTGAGCCGTCATGGGGTTTGCTCAATTTGCAAACATTTTTCACGGATCGGTGTTGCCTTTAAACGCAGCCCCAGGTGCCCTCCCCATGCAGCGGGCCCCAGCACTCCCGCCTGCCCCCGGCGCCGGCTGCTGTGGCTGGTACAGCTCTCGTGGGTTGGCTAGCAGCTCGACTCGCGACTTGCACTTCAGGGTTGGCAAATTTCCGATTTTTGTCCATATATAAGGTGTACTTCCGGGTTTCGATCAAAATTTTAGGTTTTAAGATGCGCCTTATAGTCATAAAATTACTGTATTTACATTAAAAAATAAAGTAATTTTGTTTGGAAATGTGTTGTCCATGTACCCTAAAAGATTTGTGGCCTTTTGAATGCAACCTTAGGGCACCATTGTCAAAATGCCCCCTTATCCAGAGGAAAAAAAAAACAAACAAGGATATTGGGAAGAACATGGTAAAGATAGGAAAAAAAACTTGGTAAACTTTGAAACTCTCTACAAGTGTAACTAGTCCTTGCTAGGGAAGCTATGCAGCAGGACAGATGTTGACTGCACACTTGTTTGGACAAACAAAAGAAAAGTATTTAAAATAAAAGAGCTGGATGCTTGCATCACTTCTCAGGTAGCAAGGTAACAGTGCTGACTTGGTGCTGCTCATATTGCTAATTACCAATTATTTTTAGTGCAGCAGGCAGAAAGAAGACAGGCATGTAGCCAGAAGAAGAGATCTGATGGAAGGGTTTAAGTTTTAATATTAAGCAGTACATGCTGTTTTTAAAGCTGAAAGGGAGAGCAGGGAAATTTAAGAATGGTGGGAAAAGGGAGAGGAAGAAAATGACTGCCCTTTTGTTGGTGTTCTTGGAAATATTTCACTTGTTCTATATGACTAATGTGCAATCCGAGGCGTGGACTAAAGGAAAAGTTATTCTCACTCCATCAATGAGATTGCATCATTGCCTTGAAAACAGACCAGAATTCCTTCCCAGGAAACCTGCATTGGGATTGATTAATTCCCCTCCAAATTCAGATTATGATGAAGTTTTTACATGGGTTAACCTACTAAGAACATGATTTCTCATTTTTGAGAGCACGGGAGAGCTGTAAAATGGGGATTTGAATGGAAAATTCAGCTGTGGTGGATCATGTGATGCTATGCATATTCACTATCCCTGCAGACTGAAAACAAAAGAAGATAGGCATGAAGACAAAGTAGAGCAAATTTACACCTCCAGCATCACACAGAGCTGCCTATGGATACAGCTGTATGGGGAGTTTGCCTTCAACAAAACATTCCTGTATGAATGTCTTGGGTTGCAACACAGGATGTGATCAAAAATATCTATTCTATCACCATGCATTAAAACCAGGTGGGACATTGCTCTTTATCTTTTCACAACCCATCCTTCCTCCAGGCAGTTCTCTTCTGCTAATGGCCATTGAGTCCCACTGTGTGACTGATAAAATTACTTCATCCCATTGGGAAATGCTCCAGTCAGGGGGAAGAGCCAAGCCTTTCCTACCAAGATAAAAACTGAGATTTTGGGACACCAAGGGACCCCTTTTTCCACTGGATTCCAGAGGAAAACCGGACTTCTCCACATCATCACTGCACCTTTTGTGGAAAACTGCACCTTCCACAGGAGCACTGCTCCAACTGAACCACATCTGTCACTGCAGGAGGATGCAGCCACCATTGAATGAGTAACTCTTCAGCTTTTTGTTAGAGCATCTTTCAGAGCCTAGTTCATAGGAGTATCCAAGTTTGGTGGAGTGATTGGCTTTAAAAATAGCTGGTGAAAGGTTTACTTCTAATCACCACTCAGGAAATTAATATGTCTGGGTTAAGGGCAGAAGATGGCCCTTTGCTCTTGCTCCAGAGCAAAGACTGCTAATCCAGCTCTGCCTACAGGACTCAGTATCTATCTGCAAGCATGTGGGACTACTTTCCCAAGCTTTCTCATCCCTTTATTCTCCCAGGAGTAGTCCCAAGGATTGGGCAAAGGAAACAACAGGATTTGCTCCAAAAGACAGAGAAACAGTGCCCTTGAACTTAAAACAGAAAACAAACAAACAAGCAAACAAAAACCCACAAGAAACCCATCAACCAAAAAAACAAATAAATAAAAAGAATACACAAAAAGTTGTAGTATTACTTCTTCTGCTGTTACCTCTCTGCTGCAGGCACCTCATTTAGGGTTACAGCTCCATCCCAGTGCCTTCCTGTGGCTCACAGCAGGTATCCACAGCCATTGCCACTTCTCACTCTTTTTCTTTCCTTTCACTCTCAGTTTTTAAAGGCTAGAAGCAGAGGCAGCCTCACTCAGTTCATCTCCACACCATTCCCCATGCACCTTAACATGGAAGAACCTTCTGTGGACTTCACAATATATTTTTGCTGGTTTTCTAACATTAACTTGTTGATCTTATTGCCTGTGTCTCACCATGACACAGCATCTGAACCAAAACCTGCATAAAGGAATCATTCTCTTCATGTTAAACAATATGAATGAGTTTTAAATGGCAATGTTTTGTCTAAGCGAGCTGATTACAATATTCTCTGAATAGGTGTGCATTAAAATGGATAAGACCAGCATGTTACACAGATATTCAAACAGCTCTGACAGATGTCCTGGGGAGGAGCATCTGAAGGACCACACTTCTGGTTTGGGCTGCACTACACAGTGCTGCATGGCAGGTAACTGAGGCTCAGATTTGTGATTGTCCCTCAGCTTTGGGAGAATAGATAGAGAGAGGGAATAGAAGACAGAGAGCCCTGTTTTCAGAGTTGCTAGGCAATGCCAGCAGGGAATAAAGCTCTGGGAAACAAGGTTGACACGTCCTATGTGCCCTCACAGACAGTAGGAAGAAATTGTCACTTTAAAAAGCTCTGCCCTGAACTGTCCCAGTATGTATGAGTTTATATTCCAGTATGTGCAAAGGAGGATAACGAACTTAAACCTATAATATGTTTGAAAGGGCACTTTCCAGCTCCAGTTGGCTGCAAATGATTGACACTGGTACAAATCCTAATCCTAATCCTCACTACGCTGGAGAGACGTGCAAAAACCAGAGGTTAGCAGTAAGCAGAAAAATCAGCACACAAGTCAATCTCAGTATTGAGAAGTGACTTGGCATACCTGAAACCCACTGAACAAGCAGTGCTTGCCACCACAGACCTCTAACATTACTGAAGAAAATTACTCTGAACCAGTTAGCCAAGGGATCCCAGATCAAACAGTAGAGCACAGCAATATTTTAAGCCATCATTAAGCAATAGCTAACCAAGAGGATATTTATATCTAAAGAATACATATGGCTAAATGGGATTATGGACTCACTGCAAAATACTCAGTGCTGTCTGTGATTTTTCAGCAAAACTCTTCCTGACTCTTGCCGTTTTAAAGTCAGCCATATCTACTGTAAAGGATGCAAAACCGGATACCTTGAGTAGAAGTGAATCTGTGAAGCAGCCTTTCAGATAGGGAAAAAGGGCACTGATTAATTAGCTGACATAAACAAGCAAACTTCTTATTCCATTAACTTTACAGGTTGGCTTAAAGCCCCCAAAATTTTGCAAATAAAGATTGCTCCTAGGGGACTATCTCTGTCTGGTTAGTTTATTTGTTTGCATGTACATTTGGTAACTAAGGTCAAAAGTTTTATAGCAGCAACTGTCTCTGAACTATTACTTGGCTTTGATTTTTTAGCTATGGCACTGAGACTTTTATGCAATATTGTTAATAATAGAAATGCACTTTGTTTTACTTTTGACTAATTATAGATTTGCTTCATGCAGTATTTCATGTGCATGGGTAAAAGGTAATTGTTACAGCCTTATAAAATCTGAAGATTAAATTCTGTCTTTAATTGCAAAGATATCACTGGTGATGCAGAGGATTCAGTGATGTCAGAATTCATTACAATTACGGTTTAGCCATGAGATTAGGCAAAATACTTAATGTCAAATCATAGTGACTCAAACATACTCTATAACTTTAGAAATTACTGCATGGGCCTAAACTGAATAAATACTACAATAGCACAGTGCAATTCACACAAATAGGTGTTTCCAAGCTGCAAAATTCAAATCACTAAATTTGATCAGTGCAAGCACTGGGCAACCCAGCATCTACCCCTGTACTTATAAATTCAACATCACTCTTATTCCACCCAGTTTCAAGCCCCTTATAGGGTATTTGACACAACTTGCACAAAATAATTATCTTCATGTAAATTTTAAGGAAACACCCAATAAGGAAATTTCAGCCTCCTTTGATTTTCTAAACAAGTGTTCATAAGTTGATGCATTTGATATGATCATTTGCTTTAGTTATAGTATGCATACACAGGGAAAATAGTGTCTATGAAATCTGGGATCAGAGCTGGTGCCATTTATATAAATGACCCATCATTTACAAACACTAAATGGAAGCAGTAAAAATGATAATTTGATCTTTTGTAGTAAAAGTTCAGAAATAACTAAGAAATAACATCTTCAGAAAGTGAAAGTTTCATGAACACAAGCATAGCTAAACTCACTGTGCAAGGGATTTGCAGGTAGTATTGCAGACTTACTGATATGTAGTTTTATTTCGAATATCCACTGATAAGCTGAAAGAAAAATACTCTCTAATACTGAAAAAACCTGGCATTTTCACCTTTAACACAAAGTGCAAAAAGAGGCAACACCACAAGCATCTCCAACAAAGGACCTCTCTGGGCATGATGCCATCATCATCACCATGGCTTTGTATTATCCTTGAACATCTGCAAGAATTCTGATGTTCAGGTTCCATCTTGAACTGCCATTCATCAGAGTGTATAAATTTCTCCTTTTTCATTTTTTTTTTTCAAACTGCATTTTGGCAGAGGAGCACTGGTGGGTGGGGAGCTTTTGGAAAGATTAATTTTTTTAAAATTTGCTCTTTTCAAACGGTTCTAAATACAGCAGTGGGTAATATGCCCTGAGGAGCAATGCTGTTGCATGTCTCTCAGGGAAGGGGTACTGACAATTGGATTCTTATTCAGTGCAAGAGGAAAACAAGCATTTGTGTTTGAGGCTAATTCATGGAAGGCCTCTGGCCCAGCAACAATGCAGAGTTCAGGGTGATGCTGTGGGGCCAGGAGGCTGGGAAGTTGTCCATCAAGGCTTCCCAAGGGTGGTCTGTAGCTCTCTTGCAACACACAGGGCTTTTGTAAGTGGCCTGAGCAGGATCTGTGGCTGCCCTGCACAGAACCAGCTGATCCTCAAGCTGCAGTGACTGTGGGGTCTCCTCCAGCACCTCTGGCATGGGGTGAATGTCTGGACACTCAGGATTTGTCAGCCGTGACCCTCCACAGCAGTCAGGCGTTTTGGCAAATGGAACAGCTGTGTATTTATTTCTCCAAGCCTTCCTATGACTCCACATGACAAGAACTCTCTGCAAGAGCTGGCCCAAGAGTGCAGTATTTCCAGACTTCAGATGAACCTCAAGCAGAAGCAGCACACAGCCCAACTCATGGTGTTGGGGTTGGACACAGGGGGGATAACAAATTCCCACTCCAGCCAGGGGCAGAGTGATGGACAGACTGACTGAAGGAGATGTGCTCCAGCAGGAATACCAGCAGCTCTATTTGACAGAGGAAAGGAGAGATAAAGAACAGTAGGGTTGAGGCAGCCTAAACACCAATTTACAGTGCTAATCCCCTGACAGAGTTTTTCTGAAAACCTACCTGTCCTCACACACCAGCACATCACCTGCCTTCCTCACTACAGAATCCCAAAGCCCAAGCACACTCTGCCAGAAGGAAAGTGCTCCAGAAACAATGACCTTCCCTTCACTTCTGGATGTCAACCTTACAAATCAGGTTCCTTCTTTCTTCTCCTTTTATGCCTGCCTGCACCAAAAGTTCCCAGAAGAAGCCAATAGATAATGCCAAAGGGAGTGGAAGTGTTTGCCAGGAGACTGACACAGGAAGGAGCTGCTGTTGTGAAAAGCCCAGCACACTTAAATGCTGTGAGACCTCAGTGCTGCCTGGACATTGCAGGGTGGCACAATGGCCTTAATTACTTTCACCTGATGGAAATGTTCAAGGCCAACTGGAAATGAAAAGAATGGCCTTTGGATCAGGCCTTTATCTCTTAGGTTCTACACCTGATTGCTTGCAAAACCCCAATGCTCACTCAGCCCAAGCCTAGAATGATGTCAGGGATCGAGGGTTAATAACAAAACAGGAGCTTGAAATTCCGGACAGAAATTTTGATAAACTTTATTTCCAATTATTTTAAAGCATATTTCTGTAAATTTGTGCTGATTTCGACTGGGTTATGGGGAACTCTTAATTCATGCCATATTTTGCAATGTACCTTCCCCCATCCGTGTAAAGACCAGATTCAAAAGATGCACAGATTGAAATGTTGGAAGATGATCCTTTCAGCCCTGAGAAAACGTGACCATCTTCACACCTTCATCTTCACACATCCAGTGTGTTACTGGATTCAGCAGATTTGCTCATTTGCATTTGTAAGACAAATTTATTTGGCTCTCCTTTCATAGCACATTATTATCACCTGTGCAGCAAATATGATACAATTGATACCTAACAAGAATGAGTAAAAGACTGGGATATGACAGGAAGCTATATTTCCTCCCGTACTTCTTAGAAACTAATGCAATTGCAAAGCTCTTTTGATGAGACACTGTTGATAACTCCTTTATACAAAGAGAAGTTACTGGCAGGCTCTTATCACCTCCATCAGAAGAGGGTTCCTGGAAACAGGACAGTCCATAGCTGGAGATAACACATCATGGAGCCTTCTGCATCTGCTGGCTGCACCACTGGCGATAGGAAATAGTAATTTCTGTCCCTGTACAGATGAACACAGCAGCAGGTGGCTGTGGTGGTTTCCATCTGCTCAAACTGCATGAACTGGGTTCTTTAAGGAGCTGCTTTGGAGCTACATGCTTTTCAGTGAAACCATATAAATCCTGCAAGGAGAAGGTGACCTGTTTGTCTCTGGAACATGTAAAACAAACAGTACCTACAGCTTCTAGCTTTTGTCCTGAGGGCAGATATTTTAGGTTGGGACCAGGAGATAATCAGTGGCAATCACTCCTGCTTCAAATTACAGCCAACCTTTTACTGTTCTTACTGGGAACCAGCACTAGGCATTTTTATTTACAATACCCAAAGAGGAGCTGGTTTAGTCCTGAGAGAAATGTATCTTTTATACTCATCTCTCCTTCCCTATTTCTAGCCCACAGATGGCACAAGTCTTTCTCAGCAGCCACTTTGTCGCCAAATTTTAGCTGAAGAAATCAGTTCTTTTAGTATATCACTGTCCAGGATGGCAACTGCCACATAAAAAGTGGCATAATAGAGATGAAGAATGGCTCACCATCACTTGCCTATGGCCACCTTCCTTTACTTGAACCACAATGAACTCAGTACCCCCTGCCTTGAGGAACTTGCTGATCAAGCCCAGTGATATGAGATCTACTGTAAGATCAGCTTTCAGCAAAAGTTAGGTGGTAAACAGGAGACATGACCCAAGTAGATGCAGTTTTGTACTGGGGTATTTGTATTGCTGCTTCCTAGTCACTGTCAGCACCCAACTTGGTGCTCAGAACAGGGCTGATTTAAAACTTAATTTTAGGAATGTAGGGAAATTGTGCCATGATTTCTTTAAATCTGGGCAAAAATAAATCAATCCCAGAATTACACATCTGTTCAGCTCCAAGGGCTGCCATCCTGCTGTTTTAATTATGTGGAAACTTAGGGCACTCCTTCTATTCTAACATTTATTTTCTGCATCCTTGCTTTATTTTTAACAGCTTACAACAGAAAAAAACATGTTATCTCATGACTGTCTAAAGCAAATGTGGTTTTGGGCTTGGACACTTGAACATGCAACTTCCCAGCAACAAGTACTGTTCTCTCTGTAGGGCACTTCTGGTAAATCATCTCTCCTAGTGAGAAGTAAGGAAAACTGTCACCTAATGAGCACAAGAGCTAGTTCTTAGAGCCCTCCCATCCGAGAAAACACAGAAAATTACTTCAGATTGCAATTATTAGACAAGATACAGTGCTGCAAAGAAAGCAGCAGGCCTTACTGATTAACACCACCACTGAGCCTTGGATAACTGGGGCTGACTTGCTAGAGGCTACTGTGCCTCCCCAGCCAGGCCATGCCACTTTTCTGCACTTTGATTTCCCACTCGGTGAAAATGACTGTGCTGTGGTTTATTTCTAAGCATTTCAGCAACTGACATACTGTACCTCGAATTCCTTAAATGGTAACATCACTTTCACTGCTATGAAAAGTTGACTAAAACAGCATTTCAAAATCCCTCTCTATGTATTGTACTTACTGTTCACAAGTCTGACTGTGGTTTGACTTTTGGCATGTGAAATTTGGTCTGCTGTGGCTGTTTGACTTCAGTCAGAAATTGCTAATGAACATAGATGTTCTGTAGATTTGAATGGGTTGCACAGTCAATGGAAACCATCAGTGCAGCTTTAAACACTGGTCTATAACTGTTTATAGTGGCTACTCCTTTGAGAACGTTATTAAGAGGCTGTAAAAGTTAACAAGTGCCTTTTTCAGGTGCAGCATTCATTCAGACCTCTTAAGAGAAAATTCTGAATCGGGATTGATGAAGAATACACATTTAAAATGTCAAAAGCAAAATAAAACACTTTGAAGAAAAAGTGTACTTTACAGCCTTGTGAAGGACAATATATAGCTGTGTTCAGGCCTTGGTTATTTGTTCATTATTGCCAGTTTAGTCAGAAGCTGGCAGATCCAGTTTTGTTACCAAAAATGACCAGAACCTGACAAATTATTTTGGTGACAAAAATACCTTCCGCAAGATTTGTCCTGCCAATAGGTCAGGTTCTCTTAGCAATATTTGATGCAAATTACATTAAAGTTAGAAACTCCTCAATTAGAGCTGGTTTCTCTCTTCTCAGCTTTGCTGTTTGCTCACTGTGACCAACAGGCTCCAGAGCAGCTGAGGCCACAGTCACAGACCACGAGGAGAGATGGCAGGTGGGGGAGGAAGAGATTATTACAACACATACAGAGAGGAAAATGGCCAGGACTCAATTAGCTACCTCTAGTGAAGTCAGCCCAGAAATACCTGACACTGAGAACATCACCACACTACCATGTGCTTCAACAAGAAAAATCAATACTGAGGCAGGCTCCGTAGGCATTTACACTCACTGTGCATGGGAAGAATGATGCACATAATTCTGAGAGCTGATAAAGATATTATAACACTGTTTTGCCATGATAATAAGCAATCTTTATGCTGCTGAAGTAAATCATTGATTACTCGTGTGGTCTCCTAAAAGAAGGCCAAAGAGTTTATTCGCATGGTTTGGATCCCAAATTTTTAGCTTAAAGTATCTGGTCCTCTAGTAAATGAACCAGAGGACCAATGCCATTTGCAATACAGTAATGCTATGGGGAGGTAAGCAGGAGAACAACCTCATCCTGTGCAATTGAATGATGCTGGGAAGTCCAATGTATTGCAGAGATGTTAGGTACCTTCCCTCAAAGCACCCATTGTGCTAGTTCAGCTGAATTCACTAGAACTCAAGTCAAACATCACTGATTTTTCATCCCACCTATCCTCTTCTCCCACCTGGGACCTTTGACCTGTATGCTAAAGCCAGGCTGCTCTTCAATACCACAAGTTTAGGATAAACACCTGTCATCTGGATCTCACTAAAACAGGACAAAGCCTGTCCTGTGGAAAAACAGTCCACATATGTGGGCCCATTATTTTAGCTCTAAAATCACATAAGTGAAGAGGCTTCAATCACTGAAAACATCTTTCCTAAGCATTACTTCCAACTATTCTGCCATTGAGCAGTTTTCTTGCTGCACAAGATGTGGTGCCAGCTTATCTTTCAGCACTGTTTCCTGCTCTACCCTTCATTACTGCACCTAAAGTCACGATTTTTCCCTACTCTAATTGGTGCAATCCTACCAATGTCTAAGATGCTGGTTTCAAATGTAATGCCAGAGCTATAGCAACAAATTTGCAGTAAAATGTGAAAATTAAAGAATTGCGAAGAGTTCCTTTAAAGTGTTATGTGAAAAAGTGGATCGTGCTCTTAATTATTTCCATTTTTTGCATACTTCTGTTCCTGAAATCAGAACAGAGTCTTCCAGTAGAATCTGGTCAGCTAAAGGACTCATCTGATTTCTGAAGTGATCGTGGATTGCTTCTGAGAGCTGTGCTGTCCAAGGGAGGACAAGACAAAAGGAGAACTGAAAATGGCTGACTGTGAGGATGGCTGTGCACTGCACTTCCTTATTCTTACCAAAATAAAATAGCAAACATCATTAGCCATTTGAAAATTTAAATGGTGCAAGCCCTGGCACTGAGGGCAGCAGTAGGCAGGCATACAAGTGCATGAGCTGCATTCCTGTCCATCTCACACTAGGCAGACATCTCCCACGTGCAGAAGGATGCTGCTTTCATTGAAGCTTCACCCTGCATGCACAGCCTCCCCCAGCAGGCACAGACAAGTGGGTGCTCTGTGCACAGCCAGGCTCAGCTGTCCCACCATCCTCTTCACACTCAATCACTATCTCTGCCATATTTCCCCTTCCAAGCCTAGTTGAAATGCAAAGTGAAAAATCCAACATTTTCAAGTGATTTGGCATGGCTCCAGTGTGGCTGCTCAGCTTTTAACACCTGACCTAAGCCTTGCTGACCTGAGCTTGCTCCTTGCAAGGTCTGGAGGGAGAGCAAACAGAAGGGGAGTCATGCCAGTCCTTCTCCACTTCCAAGGAGCCAGGAGTTCACTGGATCCCAGCACTGGCTTGTTCAGAGTCACCTTACAGGTCTAAAATTTTACATCCAAAAATAAAAGAGCATAAGAGCAGCACCGATTAAGCCATACAGAAATGAAACTGTTTTTAAGGACAGGCTAGTGACTGAGAGAAAAAGTGAACTTAGAAATGACAGAAAGTTTTCACAGAGGAAATCCTACAGAAATTGCAGTGGAGGGGGAATGCACTGGTACCCCCTGCCTTCAAGAGGCAGAATAACATTTGTTTTAGGGGCTAGGAGTTTGAAGGGTGATGGGCACTGCTCCTAGCTTTGACAAGCAGATCACTGTGGTCCCTAAAGCAAAAACTACAGAGGACTGACTGAATTCTGTGCAAACCTTGAATCTTTGTGCATTTTTTTTCCTGCAGGATAAAATCTACTGACTTCATTGGAACTGCTACACAATGAATGACAGTAGATGTAAACACAGAGAAGAAAAATACTGTGTTCAGAGTTTTAGTACCTGCATTTTCAATGCAGATTTATGGTCTCACTCTTTTGAATGGCAATGAATATAATGAGGAGCTTGACAGAGCATGAGTTTCCTTTTTCATTCCACATAGCTGAAGTTTCCTTCTTGCAGAATTTGAGCAATTAGTATCACCAATCAAAACCTCCACAGCATGAAATATCTAACTTCCTGAAAAATAATGTTTTTCCTTTATGAAATTCTGGAAGAAAAGTTCTGGGAAAAAGAATCAAGGCCATGCCACAAGTCCAGCAGAGGAAAAATGGCCCAAAGATAAGTTTGCCTTCTTCCCAAGACATACCCCTGAGCAGGACTGCTTTCACGTGCACCCCAGGGAACTGAGCAGTCACACAGGACCACCAGAGCTAGCAACACTTTTACTACTTTTACTGCATCTCTCAGTCCTGTATTGCAGCTGAAGGTTTTTATGACATTCTAGATTTATAGGAGACTGCAACAGGCAGCTAAAATTAACACATGCACCAAGGCACAGAGTAGAAGAAAATATAAAACAGTAGTAATAGAGGTTTCGAGCCGCAGGAAAATCAGATTTTAATTACTTGTTTGCTCCT
Source organism: Sialia sialis (assembly GCA_009812075.1). Taxonomy (NCBI): domain Eukaryota; kingdom Metazoa; phylum Chordata; class Aves; order Passeriformes; family Turdidae; genus Sialia; species Sialia sialis. The sequence goes on from VRYO01002410.1 coordinate 2,820,429, forward strand.
GAGAAGGAAAAATGTACTTAAAAGTCACCTGTTAAGGACACCTAAGGCCACAGGGGCTTTCACTTCCTGACCTTACTTAACCTCAACCTTTTCATCATATTGCTCAACTCTGAAATCATCTATTGTAATAAGGGGCAAAACAAACTCCTCTTCAGAGCTAAAGTCATGCAGAGGAAAATTATATTCCTTTGGAAAAACACTAGCAGATTGTTATCTTGACACTGATTATGAACAGCACCATGAACACTAAGGATAGGACTGAGCTGTTTCCTCTACAGCCTTCTTGTAAGCCACATAGTCAGAATCTACACAGTCCTACATCAAAGAAGTCTTTAAAAAGGGGCAAATAAGATAGAGCAAGGTCAAGGCTGAAGCCTAGTCGGAAATAAAAAGCATCAACCTCTCACAAAAACACACTGGTCTTATTAAAATGAGTTCAAAGCTGATTCAGTGAGTGCATTTAAGTTACTTAAAATTCTTCCAACATAATTTACTGTGGCAACCAACTAGATCCAGCTTCATTGTGTGGGCTGTTTGGTGGGAAGGGTCTCTAGGCTGGAAAGAGAAAATAGAAGGGTGTTAGATCCATGCAGCAAACAAGACTTTTGAGTTTGACTTGAATGAGGGTTATGCACTCAGCTTTATTTCCCTTCTCAGCCTGCTTCCTCTACCTACTACAACATCTCTGTGCACAACTCAGGGTGGGCAAAGGCGGTCTCTGATTTGGGAGCACAAGGTTTTGTCCCATACAGCAGGTGCAGACACAATATACCCCTTTGGAGAAAAGGAAATCTGTACAGTACTCTGCATTAGCCTCAGATTATAACTTTTCATTCAAGGCTGCACTGCATTTGGCAGATGGCAAGTGGCAGAGGATGTGGGGTGACAGGGGCTGCTGGCAGGGGACCTGGAAATGCTGACACAAGTTGCAGGACATGGAAAGGGGTGCCCTACCTGTGCTTGCCTATGTCCTGAAAGTGCAGGATGTGGGAGATGGGCTCTGCATGGTGGGTGCTGAGTGTCCTGAGCCCTCAATGCAGGGCACAAGGACATGAACTGCTCAGGGGCTGAGTGGTCTGAGCAGCATCAGACCAGTGGGCAAGAAGACATCACACCTGAGAGATGTGAAATTGGACCTGTATCCAAGAGGGTGTGTACTCTTGGGCGTTGGAAGGAAAGCAGACCAAATTTAGTTTGCCACCAGCCTCTGGCTCTGGTTTAATCTGCTGCTTAAAGACAGATCAGTGTTTCCCCTTGACCTAGCTGGATAGCCAGGCTCAAGCTGAACAGTGCTGCACAATGCACAGCAGCCATGTGAGGAAACAGAGAGATCCCAACTTTCTCTGTTTGCTCTGTCTTTCCACTTTGCCCCCAGAAACTGAACCACTTTTGGCACATAAGATTTATCAAGATAGCAGCCAGCAATGTTTGCTGCCACGGGGAATTTGCTAAAAGTGGCCCAAAGTCCTTTGGGGGCTGCTCAGAGCATGCAGAGCATCATGAAACCATGGGCTACAGGGTCGAGCTCTTGCTCTGCTCCCCTCACACCACTGTCAGACCCAGCTATCCCCATCAGCAAAGCAGCAATGCTGTGCAGAACTAAACCTGCTTGTCAAAAGAGATTCAAATTACCCTTCCTCACAGCACAGAGAAAGCAGTGGTAAGCCCTGCTTTGTCAAGAAATGAGCTGAAGTCAATGTAAACATCAGAAAAGCAGTCAGAGCTGGCTTGTGCCTCCCTTCTCTAGGAGCTCTGGCCTCCTCTAAAGGGCATCTGTAAAAGGCAAGAAGCAGAGCTGAGTGAATCACCTCTCCCATTGTGAGGGCTTTGGAACCCATCCCTTTTATTCCACACCTCCTTGCAAATCTCCTCTTAAGGATTTAGCTCTTTCCCAACCATTGGAAAATCCAGTTCCAGATGCCTGACCTACATGCACAGGCCCAGTCAATAGGGAGTGGAGGGGGACATCACATTTATTTCTCAATTGATTGAAAGACCAAATGAAACTTGAATCAGACAAATCCCTTTGTTTCCTCACACTCCACTCCCTTTGCTTTGGGGAGCTCCAACATGTTGGGAGGGGAGATGACATTTGGCAACAGAAAAGAGGAGCATGCAGGAGAAGAAATAGGGAAGTCCACCCCCCAAAAATTGCTGTAAAATCTGACACTCAAAGATAGGCTGGTGAGACTGGGAGGAAGTGTAAAATCATCGTGCCAGGAAGGCTCAGTTTGCTAGCCAAGGAGCAGAAAAGCTGGTTGCTGCTGGCAGATGTCTCCTGTTGTGTTATCTCTTCCTGCTGAGCTGCCCAATGGGAGGATGATTCAGTCAGCCCACGGCTCTCCACTCCCATACACTGCCCCCTTGGAAGGGAACACTCCTTTTCTGGATATTTTACCTTGCCATAGAGCTGGTGCAAGCAGTTCCTGCGAGGCCACAGCAAGGGCACAGAGGGGTAGCCCAGCACAAGCCCACAATGGCCACTGGCACCTGGGTACCATTAGAACAGCCCCCAAAACATTGTAATCTCTCCTCTAATATTGCTCTAGTCAGTGCTGGGGCCAACTTATAGCCTGTCCTCAGGTCAGGGAGTTGTAATTAATTGGCTGCAGCTTCCTTTATGATCCAGGCACAACTCAGATCCCAGCCTTTGCAGTTTAACTTGAGGCTAACGCTAATCTAACGTTGCTGTAATTAGTTTTTTGCTGGTGCAAATCAGGACTGTTAGTGGTGCATGTTAAATAGAAAAGATATGAGGACACAGGTATGTGAATTTCTCTGTTTTGACTGCTGTTCAGGCAATTTTGGGTGCCTGTTTACTTTTCTGTGATATGAAGGCCCTGCCTCAGTGAAGAACCTATAGAACTGGGACCATACATAAATCAAACCCATGCAATGCAGAAAACGTACAGTATGCATTTCTTCCATAAAGCTAACAGTAAATAATCTACTAAGTTAATGGTTCACTGATGCAACTCAGCTTAAGAGGTGGAAAAACCCAGGGAGGTTTTATCTATGACCCTTGGCTTAGGTCTGAGATAACAGCTTTAACTGAAGAGCAAAGGTTAACTGTAACAGAAAATGTCTGCATTACTACAGCCTGCAAGTCACATTCTGGTGGGGTTTTTTGGTCAAAATGAAGACAAGTTCTTTAGTTATGGCAATATGGCCATAAAAAGTTGATTGCAGAGAACTATTTGTCAGTGTTTCTGCAGAGTATCATGGAGGAAGAAGGCAGGAGTAGCTAGAAAGAGAAGCTTTGGGAATGGGGGGAAAATTCACATTTGCTTGAAAACTAGGAAGAGAAGCAATAGTCAGGAGGGTTCTCATTGATGGGAGTAGCATCCCTTTGGACACAGCTAAACATGGTAAAATTCATGTTTGAAAATGTATCATCCCACCAGGCAGAGCATAAGCAAAGAAGCAAGATGCAAAAAAATCAGACAAATACTAGGAACTCTTCAAACAAATATTTCTCTGGGGTAGCACAAAAATGTAATGGAGAGCAGAACTGGCCTCAGCCCAGTGGTGGCCAGCCTTCCAAAATGCAGCTGCGGCAAAATACAGACATTTCCCAGTGAAACACAAGTCTGGAGGGAGCTGCCATGGCTCTGTGTGACTGACAGCTGCTGATGCCTTGGTGCATGCTGAGGGGATGGAAGCTGCCTTCTGGCAGCTACAAACAGCAGGTCCCTGCTCTTGACTGGAATTAGAATGCACCAGTGATGAACTGGTCAGTTTGCACAGAAATAGCGTGAAAATAAACTGACAGTGAGGGCAGCATGAGAGACCAACAAGTACCAAAATAAAAGAAATAAATTTAAAGCAGTCAGTCTCCACTGAGAGGAATTTTCATGTGGTTTTTCTGGCATTGTCTTTTGGAAAACACTGGGGGTTTACTACCCTTTCAGCTTCTGGAGTTCTCACAAAACCTCTAAACCAGGTCTTTATTTATAATAGGAATTTTGAAACTATTTTTTGCATTCTTTTAGACTCATTCAATTCTTGACCCCAATTATATTGAATAATGTGGTTACGACTAACATAAATATAGCTCTATTATAAATCAGGACATGTTTGCCCAGAGACAGCCCTTTTTCTTCCCCTTGTTCATGTTCTTCAGCTGTCCAAGTACATCCTCACACTCCCTGGAACCTGCAGCACAGTCTGTCTGCCACAGCTGGCGAGGGCAGAGGTGATGGGCTGCAGGCATCTCTCCCTCTGTGCCCAGCAAGTCAACGTGTGCTCCAGTTTACACTGGGATGCTTAAAAGGGTGAAAGAAGATCACATTCCTGTGAGGGGTATTCAATCTCCCTGAAGGGATGAGGGTTGGCTGTGTCAGTTTGATCAAGATTCAGCAGCTGGCTGGCTGAGTCCTTGAGGCACAATTCAGTCTTGGCTTAACTGGAGCAAACATCTTATTGTAGCTCTATTTATCTATTTATTCATTATTTATTTATTTATTATATTTATTCAGAGAATAAATTATTCCAGGTATATAGCTGAGTATTCAAGGCTTTCCACAGAGGGAAAATTATTAAAAAGACAGAAATTGTCATCAGATATCAGTGATACCACATTTGATTAGCATAGGAAATAAAATCTTTGTGATATTATCTGCTGGTGAATGCTGATCTTAACTGTCATGCTGCTCTGGTACATTAGGTGTCAACACCAGGACAGCTAGGGGAATTAGGAGCTCAACAAAGCACTTTCATAATTCTGTCCTCCCCACCAAACAAAAGACTTGTCAGAAAGATTTTGCAATGAATTATACAAATAGGAAGGGCATCAAACTGATGGAGAAAAATAGGACTCAGCCACCTTTATAGAACTAATTTCTCACCATGTTCCTTGCAATTTTTTTTTCACCTTCACCTCCTACAACCTGTTTATCAAAAAGACCAAACCCTTCAGTTGTCCCAGAAGAAGAGGGTCAGCTCGGCTTCTAACATTTTCAGACTACACTGGAAAACAAAAGAACCAAACTCCCAAGAAAACCCATTCTTAGGGGGTTCCTACCCCAGTTCCCAGTTTCCTGGATGTCACCAAAGATAAGCATTGGTAGGCTTAATGGAACACCAGGATCAACATCCATCTGCAGTTACCATCCCACTTCAGGATCCACTCCTTCAAAAGTGTATTCATGTTTAAACTCCTGCTCAAGTCAGCAACACAGCACAATGTCCTGAGAAGAGAATCTTTGACATCTTGTATAAGAGTTTTCAAAATACAAATAAATTTTTGAAACACCACCAACCATCTAAACTGTCATTAGCAAGCATCAATCAGGTCAAAAAGAAGACAGTTTAGCCTTCTGCCTGCCATGAGATCTAGAACCCAAATTTCACTCTTTGTACCAGTTTCTCAGATGTTTTTGCCCCTAGCTGACATATACAGTAGCACAGTAAGTAGCTGGTGAATCTATTTGATTAGGAGCCAGTCACATCAGGACTGAAATCAATGATTTTATTGTGTTAATTTGAATACAATCAGGAGATCCTGTGTTTGATTCAACAGAATTTACTCTAGCAATATGTTTGACAGAACTCAATGCCTGGGGACAAAAAAGACAGCTCAGAGGCAAAAATTCACCCAGAAGAACAGTGTGGAAAAGGAGATACCCCACTGATACTGGAGGAAGGGTTTGCTTTGGGTGTTTTGGGAGCCACTGTTGAACTTCGCATTGAATCATTAAAGAGTGACTGAGCCAGAGAGAGGGGGTGGTGCAGGGAAAGAGACTATTTCTCAGACTAAAGCTAAAAATGCTGAAAAGGTGAGGTGACCTACAGAATATATCAACTCCAGTCTCAGCTGCATCCACAATTCCAGGACTTTAGCTAAGGTTCAGTAATCATGAAGTGCACTGCCAAAAAATGTCCACTTACCCTGACTGTGTGGTAATTATGGCTCCTTTCTGCTATTCCCTGTTCATTGATGCTGAATGTAGAGATTGTTTAATCAGCTGCAGATTCTGATACATTAACACAGAAGAGGAGCTATTCCATGAACAGTACCACTGAGACCAACTGGACTTTCAGTTATACTGCCAGACAATATACTTTTTCTCATCAAAAGGTTAACTGGGAGGAAAATGCTAGATGATTATTTTTATCTACTTAGGGTTTATTTCAAAATACCTCCATGCTTCCAGAACATCGAGTTTAGAAAGTTCACCCATTAGTGTGCAGTACATTGGCATGAAGTGAAAGTTTGCAGCTACGTGTGATCCCGGAAACTCTGCAATACATGCTGGAGTGCTGCATCATGGTTTTGCAATTGATTCACATTCTAAAAAAGAACTGACAGAAACTAAGAAGTTCTCCACCAATATGCCAAATAATTAGGATAATTTATATGAAGTTTGCAGACAGCTGCTTCCCAGCCTTTAGTTATTATCCTGGGATTTAGCAACAGGGGAAGTAGAGCAAGAAAGCCATGTTTGGAGACTGCTGTAAGTCATGCTGGTGAAGATCTTATCACGAGTGTGAAATCCACCCCTTGGTACCTCGGGAAGCCTGCCTGCATTCACAGAGCAAGGAGCTAGCTTCACACTTTGTGCTGCACTAACACTGAGCCAACACTGACCCTGGGATTAGTTCTGTTGGCTAGGGCAGGCTGTCAATAATGTCAGGGTTTGTGGGTTTGATCCCTGTATGGTTCATTTGCTCAAGAGTTGGACTCAATTATCCTTGCAGGTCCCTTTCAACTCAGAAAGTTCTGTGATTCAGGGAAAAAAACCAAAACATCATGGAGCTTCAAGGTTGCTGCTGCAAGGAGTAGGTCTGATCATGTCATCTCTTACCTAATCCCCATGTGACTGCACAGGGAGCCTGATCTGGGAACCCATTCACACAAAAATCAACCCCATATTTCAGCTCCCCTGTGCTCTCCACACTGCTCCATCAGCACAGTGAACGCACTGGGGCAGTCCAGCCAGTTCAGCACCTTGCCCAGGAGGAACACACACCTGCATTGTCACGAGGCAGTCATGATGCTGCAAGCGAAGAAACTGCTGTCACCCTAACCTCATGAAACACCAGCAGTGGGAATGACAGGACAGGTGCTGAGTGGATATCCATGTGGCACATATCTGATGTACAAGGGTTCAAATGGAAAATTAGGTTGCTCTTGTTCGCCATTGTGAAATTCTCTTGAATGTTTCATAAACAAACATTTGCATCTTGGACACCTTTTAACATTTCTTCAGACACCCACGTTGAGCAAAGTGGATATGTATGTTTTCTTTGTAAAGTTTCCAAACAGGGTTGCCTCAACTCTTATTTCAGTGTCACTGGGAATGTAAGCTAGGTAAAAGACCTCAAGACAGGGCCCTTTGGGTAAAAGAATATTGCAAATTATTCATCCCGAAAGATCTAGCATAATGTAATTTAATGCAATTTAATGTTTCGCAATGACAGGCATTTCACATGTACCAATGCTCCTATCCTGATGGTACAAATCCATCACTCATGCACAAACTCACCCAAACAGGAGCCTGCAAAGGGTCTCAGTTCCCCCAATACCTGTCATGCAAGCATCACTGGACTTTTTTGGCTGGCAGGGGTGATTTCAGCTCTGTGCAGGACTGTGCTTCAGACAGAATTTCTGCGGTGCCCTTTGCTAGAAATAGCTGGGACCCTGTACAACTCACGTGTCAAAGGCCACAGAATTGTCTGGTTCTCAACTCTTCTATTTAGTTCCTCTTTTTTGTGCCCATGGATTCTGTGAGGACAGACCAGAGAAACAGTTGCATGATTCTAGGTCATTGCTATCCAGATAATTATTGGGATTTAGGTTACCATTTGGTACTTAGCTCAAGTAATGGCAAACTGGTGATAAATCCATGGTGGAACACAAACCTTGGATCAACCACAGAGGCGCAAATCTTACATCTGTGGGCTTAAAGAGACTCACTTGGGAAAATTTACCCCCAGGATGGTCTCTTGCAAGAACAAATTAAACATGCAAGCTGAAACAGTATATTGGACTTTTTCCCTACTTCCCTAGAATAATTCTATTGGTACAGCACCAGATCCTCTTTTCTGGAGGCAGCAGAGTGATTCTGCATCCACTCCTTTAGAGCTGGCAGTTGGCTCTGGCCTTACACCCAGCTAACAGCAAGATTTGCTCTGTGGCCTTTTTGTTGAAATGCCACTACTCTTCCTCCATACCCTTCCTTCTCCTGTGCTGATGCTGACCACAAGGAAAACCACAATGATAAAGCTATTTTCTCTTATTAGTCCATTTTTGTAAACAGTACTGAATGCATGAGCGTAGCTCCTTGGTGTGTGTTAAGAAATTGAAATCTCCACTCTGAGTTGAAGTCTTATTGAATAAATTTAAGTTTCTTTAACTTGAAAGGGGGAATGTTACCTAGGTAAAGCTTTATCTACAAAAATCTTTGCAAAATAAAAGGGAATTTAGGGGGAAAAGTAATGCAGAATCAGTTCCTAATTGTTTCTATACTTGCACTGTTCTTATTTTTCTTATTTCACTAGAACATTTCTTTTCTTTTCATTCTCCTTTTATTTACTTCATTGATTTATTAACACTCAGATAAAATATTAAAATATATTAAATGTATCTAGAAACTAGGCCTGACTCATTAGACTGAGTAAATATAACATTTTTTCCAAATTATACTAATATATTCTAATTTTAAACCATTTTAATGTAATTTTAAAATGTTTCATATTTTGACAGAAGCAAAGGCAGCTAGCAATGACAGAAAGGAGAAAATTATTTACATACATTGTAAACTGCAACTATAATGAAACCAAATGGATTTTAAATAACTCAGCTAAACTGTTTATGTATTTTAAAATAAAAATAATTAACCGTCTTACAAAACTAACACCTTAAATACAATATACTTACAGAGGCTCTTGAGTAGAAATGCTTTCTACTGCTCTGGCATGTGGAAGCAGCAGACACAAAAGAAATTCTTCCCTCTAAAACCACATGCTAACAAATGTGTTTTCTTCACGCACTGCTCTGCAAAAATTATTAGCTGCCCTAAACAGAGATTTAAAAAAATTAAAAATAAAAAAAAAACATAAACAAAGAGAAAAGCAAGTATACAGCAATCCTTTACCTCTCACTGTCAGAGGCTTTATTTTGAACTGTTTATCAGGTGAGCTGTTCTTACCAAATGGAAAAACACAGATGGTTTCAGAGATGCCTTTAATGGAAGCAATAAGAAGCAATCCTCACAAGATGGCTTGCTCTGAAAAGGGTATGTTAAGAACAAGTATGATCTCTCTATTTGGTCTTTCCACAGAAAACTACAATAACTGGGATGAAACTAAAAATGTTGAGAAGCAAGATCTGAAAATAAGGAAGTTACTCTGGGAATCTGGAAAGTGCTTAAACACATCTCAAATGTAGGCAGATGTCCTGGGTAGGCTCCACCTGCCATCAGGTACCTGTGGGTCAGGGAAACCCTGGCTGCAGGACATCAGAGGTGAAATACCCAGCTGGGGACACTGTCCTCTTGTCACACACGTGCTCACAAGAGCCTCTTCCTCAATTCCTGCTGGTCAAACACTCAGCTGTGATCTGGTGTTTCAGAAATCTCCAGGGTTTAGGAGGCACTGAAAACACGTGGGTATGGAAGGGTATGATGGGTATGGAAGATAGCTGTGAAAAAAGAAAAAGCTTTTGTGGAAGAAGAAAAGGTTTTTCTGGGTATTAGTGCATCAATGTGGCTACAGCCAGAGGAAATCTCTGAAAGACAACTGGCACATACAAGGCAAACAAAACTTATGGCCCACAGCAGCAGGACTTGTGTGGCATGTGATGTGACTGTGGGGACTGAAGCAGGACAAGACAGAATCTCCCAAGTGCCCACCCTCTGTGGTGCCCATCAGTGCAGCGCAGTGGCCACGCTTGCTGCTGTCCCCCTGGGGTCAGGAGCAGCTGGTCACTGATTTCAGAGCCACATGCTGCTCCTGCTGGACCAAGGTGACTGCAGTGAGTGAGAGGCAGGTCTGCTGCAGGGGGGACACTCACAGCACCTTGTACACCTCAGGAGAGGCCTCTCTGCTCTGAACTGAGAATTAATCTGTAACAGATAGTCCATGTAGAAAACTGAGATGAGAGATATTTCAGTTAAAATCAGCAAGTGAGTGTGATTCCTAGTGATGCTGTGCTAGAACACCATCCTGCAAAAAATTCACAGTAACAACAGTTATTTTGGGTAGCTCTCATCAGAATCAACAAGGATCCCAGTCCTACAAGGAGATCTGCAGTGACTTGACTGCCATTGAAGCCAGTAAAAGAAACAGTCTCTTTGCCAGACCAGGCCTAGAGAGTTTAAATATACATAGCAGCCAGCTCTCCCTATCTCCTTCCCACAAAAAGTGAGATGAAGAAAATTATTTATCTGTATCCCCTTGAAAACCTCGCTGGTGGAGGTTTCAACAATGATGTTGGCAGGAAAGTCAAAACTTCCTGCTCACCATAAGTCTTGTCTCTCTGTTCATATCTTAGCATCTCATCAGGAAGGCACAGTCCCCCAGCACAGTGCACTTTCAGGTGCTACCTCCAATAGTGCAAATGATAAAACAGTTTTGGGCACAGGCATAGACTCAATTTTAGCAGCACAAAACCAAACCAGTACCAGGAGATGGTTTTAGTTGTTCAAATTTGTGGTAATTCCAACATGTAACTCCCAAATTGTTGCGGTATGCACAGTAAAAATCTAGGAAAAAACAAATTGAAGGGTCAAAGAGATACAGCATTACAATTGACAAGATACTAGCATTGTGTAGTGTGGGTTTTTTACTTAGTGATTCTGCCAAAACCAACCTATAACCACAGCATTCAATTTTTTAAGTGTGTGTGCCCGAGGCAAGGCAAATTTTTGCACCTACACACATGGGCTTTTTCCAGACATGTATGTGGCTGCTGTGAGTGCTATTATCCTTCATTAAAAGTGATAGATCTTCAAGATAAACAGGCATGAATTACCATTCCCCAGCTGAGTCTCATCCATTACGTAAGTAGTCACTCTGTTTCTATAGCTCAGCTTTATAAACATGAAGTTATATGTTCTTTTCCAATGTCTCTCATCACATTATAATTTCCTTTTACCTGGAATCCCTTATAGTTTTTCAGAAAACAAAACAGTTTCTCTTACTAAGCACTAGCCAAGTGAAAAAAATACATGCACTAAACTGTGGAGTGTTTGTTCAAGAAAATTTAACTTCGTTCCAAACCAGAAAGCTTTTCCTTAGAAAATACTCCGGGTGTAATTACACACTCATGCAAATTTGTTTTTCAGTAAAGGCAAAGTAGAATTTTCCTTCACTGAGAAAAAAAAAATCAGTAGCCACTTGCTGTGAGAAAGCTTGCCTAAAGTGATGATAGGTCAGCTGAATATACCAAAATGTGGGGATACATCATAATGAACCACAATTTATTTTTTTTAAAGGACAAACCATATTGTCAGACATTAAGCACTTAACCAGATTTTCACAGAAGTGATAGTATTTGTTCAATGAGCTCACTTTTACTTCCTGTGTTCAGCTAACCTCCCAATCAGCTCCTTCCTTTATTTGTAGGCTGGACTGAAAATTTTAAGCCAAGCTACTTCAAGGGCCCTTTAAGTGTGTTACAACATGCTGCAGCTAGTCCAAATCCCTGTGAATGAAACCAGAGAAAGATGACAAGCAGGAAGACACAAGAAATAGTATTTTAAGATTATTTGCAGTGTAGAAAAACTGCCATACTTCTTCCATATTTATCCACATGTGAAGTGCTCTTGTGGCAACCTCTGGTCCATGCAAGTTTGGCATTTGAATTTTGCCTTCAACACAATACAAAATAAAACTAAAACCTCTCAAATATGCTGGGAGACCAAGCCCTGAATATTCAACTCAGTAGTCAGCAGGTTCAAGTCCCTACTTTGAACCAGGAAAACACTGACTTGGATCTGGATCTCCCACATCTCAGATGAGTGTCCTAACCACTAAGCTTGGGTGGAGCTCTTCCTCTTGCTTTACCCCACCCTGGATCTGATGACACTTTTACAGGAACAGATATATTTGTTTGAAGGGGGGTGGGGGGAAAGGCAGCCAAAAATTCAGGAACAACTATCATACGGAAAAATCACTTCTGGATATTTAGAATCTGCCAGAATCTGGATTTATTCACTCATTTTGAAAACGGGTAAAAGCATGATGCTCATCCTCTTTGAAGAGCCCCATTAGTAAATACAAAACAAGCCTATTTTGCAGTAGGGTAGAAGTATTTGTCAAGAGAAAGAGGGAAAACTACCCATTGCAACTTTCACAGTGCTCTCCAGGACTTACTGAGTAGCAGCCAGTGTAGGAGGACAAAGAGATGATGCCGAAGGCTTCAATATAATATCGATGCCCTCAGCACTGTTCCAGTCATGCAAAAGACACTGTAGGACCAAGAAGGTGTGTATGGAGGCTGCCTTGAACATCCCCGAGTCACGGAGGGCAGGACAAAGGGTGAACTGTGAACAGGCCAGCCCTCTGAGGGTGACACCAACTGGGCACTGCAGGGTGGGTGCAGAGCTTTTCAGGTGAGGATGCCAAACATTTCAGCTGGAGAATTAACCCAGAACCCTCATGCCCCAGGCAACAGCTAAATCCTATTATTTTCAGGGCAGAGGTTGAGCCTGCTGAGTATGGTCCCACTCCTACTTTTTGTACCATGAAAGCTGGGTGAGAAGATTGTTGCGAAAACAGCATCAGTTCCAGCTAAGCTGCTTGCTTTTCTCTTCAGCGAGTGTGAAACATGACTGAGTTACACCAGTACTGGTGGAGAAGGAATCACTAAACTGTGGGAACTCAACTAGTTGGGATGGATGGTAGGCCAGCCTCTTTCAACAATGAAGGCACCAACTTAAAGTCTTGAGAAGCAGGATTGCTAAGAAGAGAGAAATCTGGATAGGTTAGGGCGAGAATGGGATTCTGGGTACAGTTATATTAATGAAGTAGTTCCTTACATGGCAAAGTTATGAGCTGTGATTAGTTGGCAGCTTGTTCCATATCTGGTGATGTTTTTAGTTCTCTTTGTCCACTGGTTCCCTACCCCTCAGATAAAATTATATAAGGTTCTGTTCACCCCATTGTCAGGGTCTTTGGAGCTTGCCCTACATTGTGATTGGTTTATGTGCGCTTGTTGTTTTATTCCTTTTATTAAAGTTCTTTTCTGGGTTTTCCAATTATTTTATTTGTCACTCCCGGTTGGCCTGGTCCCGAGTAAGAAGCTGAACCACGACACTAAACTGGAAAATCCACAGATTTCAGTAGGAAATATCCCAGCCTTCCCTCAGTAAAGTTCCCACTGAACAGCCTTCCTTAGGGCTCAGTGACACTGACTGCTCTGTGGCCCTACTCTGCTCATTATTTCCTTTTCTTGATGGGTCTCTCAGCTGTTCCAAAAAATCCCATGGTTTTTTTTTTCTCTATTTCTCTCCACTAAATATGAGTATTACATTTAATTTTTTTAAGTGCTTCTGAATTCTGAAGTCAAAGCTGTTACAGGAGTAGTTAATATCACCTCCAAATCTCTACCTGAGCACTAGTAACCATCTCAGAACCAATGAATCTGATGTGGGTTTCCTATTCATATCACTACACATTGAGGTCACAAAGGCTCTACTAGTAGACTGGAGTACAGAATGTATCACATGAAGAGCTGGCATCAGATATTTTTAAATATTTCAAGGTTTCTCTGTGATCCAGTTGGGTTTGTTAATCTCAAATATCAATTCAAGTCCTCTCTTAGCCTCTACAATTCCTCCCAGAGGGCTGTTCCATCCTTACATTAGATTGTCCAATGTTCTTAATAAAAGTCTGGGGAGTCTAGATTGATATTCAAGATGTGGGAACAAGCAACAGGTCTTGTCTTAAGTGTTTAAGTGAAGCATCCATCCATTTCCCAAAAGATGTTTAAATGCTAACACATCTGCATTTCACAGTGGTCTTGAGAGAATTCAGCACAATACATATTTTGACTCACATTTATATATCTGATATTTAGGTAAGACCATTTCCAAATAGCTGCTTTTTCTTACTGTGGTACTAAACCTTTCCTGTTCAATCACTTCAATTTTTAAAAAGTTGTTCCAAATTGTAACACTGAGAATAAACATGACATGGATTTTACAGCGTGTAACCTTCAATTTTACCTGCCTCTAACCAAAACATTTAAAGGTGAGGCTATAATTAGATTCACTGTGCCAAAACTTCTCTCAGCTACATTCCCAATACAGAGCACTGTCCTTTACTCTGCATTTCACACAGGTGATGGAAAAGGATTCTAGTCAGTTTGATTCCTTAACCCACAGAAGATGTCCTGCCACAATAATCTCTTTATCAAACCACCAGATTATTTTCTTGCTTAATATGACAGACACAATAAAATGCTGGGGGCTTTGAGTTTCTTTCCAAAGTTCACAAGGTATGTTGGCTTGTACATACATGCTTTAATGAGAAGAGCTAAAACACTGAAAAAATATGCAGCAGCATTGAAAGTGATCCAGGATGAGCAATATGATATTCAGTTTTACTAATTAGTGCAGAGCATAGTTACTAAATTACCAATATCATTAACACATTGCATGCAACTTTTCATAATAGACTGTAAACTAACCACATTGTAATTCCTGAGAACAGATAAGCACAATTGGTAGATTAGGCTCCCAAAGAAAATTCCCTTAGTCAGAACAGGATCCAACTCTTCTACTTTCCCTCCATGTTGTTTTTTTAAGTAGATGAACTACTGGACATAAATTTTTAATGTGTTGAGTTCTTTCTTTTTTCCTCCCCAGTAATTAGAGAATCTCATCTGAATCTGTGCAAAGCTGAGTGAATTTATTGAATAAAGCATTAAAATCCATGTAACTTGGTCACTTGGTCAGTAATCATCTTTGTATATGCAAAACTCCATGCCACACAGATAACAGAGGAAAGAAATCTGAAAGACTCTCAGTGACCTTCTGTATCACATTATTTTTTTCAACTACATTTGACAGTAAATGGTATATAAACAAAACAAAGAGAAGGCTATAAGTAAGAGAAAGCATTATATATTTTTAAAATTCAGCAATACCAAGAACTCTTTGGCTAACACCAAAACAAAGCCTTGTCCTGGGTTAGCCTCCTTTATGGTGGCTGCATCATCAAATTTCACACAATCACAGAATAGTTATGGTTGGAAGGGACCCCTGGAGATCCTCTTGTCCAGGCCCCAAATTTGACACAATAACTCTCAATGTGTAAGTGACCAATAATCTCCCAGGAGCTTCCATGCCCCATCACACTCTTGAGAATCAATGGGAACCCCTCCCTTTCAAAACCATACAAACACATTTTGGATTTCACAGTTCCCTGTGTGTCCTGTCTTACAGAATGTGGGGCTGGGAGGCTTGAGGACTCCTTTCCAGACAGCTGGTCCAGGAGAATTTGCCTGTCTTCCAAGAACCATGGCAAAGGCATTGCAGGACAATGGCCTTGAGTGATTTTGTCTCACTGTAAGGTACACAAATTCCAGGACAAATTACAGGCAAACCTGGGCTAACACAGGCACACACTTCAGCAAAATTTGGTTTAAACCCCTTTGATACCTAAATCAGGAAACTCTGCCAGGGATACCAAAGTTATGAATCCAAGATCCAAGTTGGCAGTGCAGCTTTCATGTACTCTGACTAGAAAGTGCCTTGTGGGAAGCACCCTCTCCTCCCTGAGTTTGGCAAAAGTGCTCTATCTAAAGACCGTTCAAACCAGCACACACAACCTGAGGCAAAGCTGGGAGTCACTCACTTTCCCAGCTCTAATCTGATAGCAGAAAGCACTTGTCTGAAAATATTTTTGGTTCCTTTCTCTCATCCCACACCTTTGCTCAGTGCAGGACTTTGTGATTTGCCTGCAGCAAGGTGTATTCCTCACCTAAGACATGGACACTCTTTAATACAGTACCTTTAGCAAACCTTCTGGCCCATAATTAGCTGCTGTTCAAATACAGTCAGTTGGAGCTGAGGATGTTGTCTGTAAACAATGGGAAGGGAGTGAAAGAGAGACACAGTCAAGTCAAACATTTGACACGGTGCCAGCCCAGCAGGCATCTGAAAGGTTTTCAATTTCACATCAATTTTTTTTCCAAGAAAAAAGAGAACTTGCGCTCTATTTAAAAGCTGTTACAATTTTATATGCTGCCTGAAAACAGCATAATTCACCTAAACTCTTCCCATTTTATAAAATGTGAATTGACATAAATTAGGAGCTTCTATTTCTACCCATCAACCATTGATTTTAAAGGACTTTATATATTTTAGCCTACAGAAAGAGACTCAAACCTGCCCTTTAACCTAGTGAAATATGCTTCTAAGTCAGTGTGTAAATCTCTCTCAGCATTTTATATCATGCCACACTCTCCTTGCTTTTTATCCTGGACCACATGCTTTCATCTCTGTAAATGATGCCTGTAAAAGTTTGATTCATTTGCCAAATTTAAGAACTACCCAAGGGTGTTTTTTATTTATACTAATAATTCAAAAATATACATGTTGTTAAAAAGCAATCATATTTTATTTCCACCACTGCAAGTTTTCAAGCCTGTGCCAAGCTTAGTAAAACTACTGGGTTCCTGAAGATATTTCTGTTAGGCAATTATACATGCACTTTCAAAATTTAGACTTCAAAAACATCTGGCAAAACTCCTCTAATTATGTCTTCTCTTTTCATCAATTCTTGCAGACAAGTTCATTAAATACCCTAAAACACATTCTCATATTTTAAATAAAATAATTATGTTTGAACAAAAAAGCCTGCAAATATTGCCTCTGTAGCACCACTCCTAATGTGTTGTATCTGCAGGAGATGTCATTATTGATGAACATGCATGAGAATTTTCATCACCTGAGCTTTAGAAGCCACCTCACCACAGTCATGAATCTGAGATGCTAAATCTTGCTAATGAGGCAGGTACATAAGCAGAGGCTTAGCACAGAGGTTGTACTCACATGCAGTCAGTTCAGAGCACAAGCAGAGAAGCATGTGAGCTGTTTTCTCTGGTGGACATATCCATTGCACTCTATAAAAACAGCACCTGTAACCTGCAGGCAGCTATGCAATGGGATAGAAGCAATACCTGTCAGAACAGACTGAACATTTAGCATCCACAAATACTCCCACTGAAATGAGAAGGGCTATGAGGAGGTAAGATTGGCTTATCTTCAAGAGTACAGTTAATCCAGGTAACACACACCACGTGAAATGCTATTTCACAGCTCCTGCGTTCACTTGCAGCATTTTCATACCTGGGTTTTATGGACTTTGAAAGAGCTCCAGGTACTCCACTCAATTTAGCAGCTTAGAGATTTTATGATCTCAGTGTGGCATACACCATATAGAAAGCAGCTGGAATTTTCTTTTCTTTTTTTTTCTGGGTTCTCTTAATCTTCCATATTCTGCCTTTCTTAGAATTTTTTTCCTGAACCTCCCACATACATTTTCACAACAATTCCCCCTGCCCCACCTTTAAAATAAATACACTTCACATATTCTATAGATTTTCATCTTTACATAGACTATCCCAAGTCTTCTTCTACATCGAACAAGCAATTTCTCAGGAACCATGAAATAAGGCAAATTGCTTGGTGTTCACATGTATAACACACCAAATTATGATCCCAGAGAATTTAGAATCTGTGTGCTTCATCCTTTGAGGTTTTGGCTTTGGAGTAAGTCACCAAGCAGTCCTACCAACAGAAAAATACAGTCTACAAGTATTTGATGTCTTCCAGAATGAGTCTACAAATGCCATCCTAGAATAAGTCAGATATTTTCCCTAAAACCAGAAAGGTAATTGGGAAAAACATGCTCTAAAAAGCATGCTCCCATGAGGAAAACTGAGTAGCAGTGTAAAGCTGTAGAAGGTAGTAATGCTGCCTCTGGTTAATGCCAATATAAAGAATGCCACTCTTCTGGCCACCGGGTCACAGGAATTAGATGAACTGTGGCTGTTGGTGTAAAAACAAATTGTGCAGTAAGCTGCTGTCAGAAGACAGGGTAGGCTCAGATTTTCTTCATAAAATGTTACAGGATGCCCAGTGAGGTTGTGGAGTCTCCATCCTTGGAGATATTCAAGGAATATCTCTTGGAGATATTCACCTGGGAAACCTCTTCCAGGTGACACTGCTGGAGCAGTGCTTGTACAAGATGACCTTCACAGTTCCATTCCTACTGAAACCATGACTGCAATGACATGGCTCCTTTCCAGGGACATGAAGATAGCATCCACTGCTGCACACTGACACCACTTCAAGGCAACAGCTAGCAAATCAGAAGGACAGAGGGGAAATGTGCAGTGCAGATTTTTTCACATTTTGGAAGTGGCACTTAGGAGGTCACCATGCCACTCCCTCATCAGCTCCTGTTAGCCATCAGGCAGTGCTGATCCTTGTTGAGTCAAGTTGCCTGTCTGGCATTTTCTTGAGATGCCACTAACACAGGTGACTCTGCCAAACAAGACTCAGTGGAGAAGAGGATCCCTTGTGACACACCAACTCATCTTCCTTCTCCCCTGGCAGGACACCATGAGCAGCAGAACAGATACACAGATAAATCTGTGCAACCAAAGACCTACCTTGCACCTTCCCTTGTAGGGAACATGAGGCTGGTAGATCTGAACTGCAATATTTGAATCTCACAACGAAGCCATAGGTAAAGTAAGGCTAAGATCTGTTGGTGGCCTGTTTGTTTGTTTCTGTTTTGGTTTGTATTTAAGATACAGATAAAACTGACAGGTTTGAGGAAAGCTTTTGGGGAGAAACAGAATGGAGAGCCTGACCTTCCTAGACATAGCCTCAGGTGTAACTCTCTGGGCAGGTGTTTTGTTCTATTTTCCCCCTCTCTTCTTCTGCTTCTCATAGAGCTAAAGACCCAAAGAACATCCTGTGCATCATTCCCCATGTCGTGGATACAAGAGCATCAGTATAGTAACCCATCCCCAGCCCTGCTTCATCCACCTCCCAGGTGCCAGGTTTTGCAGGACATCAGCCACGCTGATGCCAGAACACATTCATGCAAATATGAAACCTTGTCCTTTTATTGACTCAAGTTACTTACTAAAAGTAAAGAATCATTGGCCTGAGACTACATAGTTTTTTTCAATGGAAGTCAACAACGTTTTAAGATTGTGTTTCTGTCGCTGGAGCTTGTCTCCACAGAAATGCTCTCTGAGCTACAAGGTACATTTGCACTCTAAACCTCTATAGTTATATTAGAATATATATAGTTATATTAGAATTACTTCTTCCTCCCTGTAATCACTTTATTCCAGAATAAGCATGGGACTTTATGTTTTAACTTCCAACCACTGCATGAAATAAATAAACAAACAGACAAGCAAACAAAAAGAGGAACCATGCCCAGACACAAGGCAAAATCCACAATGCTCCCTTAGCTTTTCTCCACAAGTAACTTGATCCGAACATGGTTCACCTGCAGACAATCCCCTTTCTGCTCTTGTATCACACAGCTTTTCCCCAGCTGCTGGAGAAAGATCCACGTGCACACACCATGCTTTGAAGGTCCCCTTGGCAGCCTTCCTCACATCAGAAGATTGTACTCAGGAGCTGCCCTCTCAGAAAGGAAGCATTTCCTATGAAGAGCAGGCATGTTCCAGTTCTCCACATAGAGCTACTGTGGGACTGTACCTGTGCAGACCCAGCCTGGAGCTGGTGTCCAAAGCTGCTCACTGACCCCCATCCAGGCAGCCATGCAGAGGAAATGCTGCCCTGCAGCAGCTTGGAACAATGCACGGTGCAATGTGAAGCTTGGAAGAGGTGCTCAGCTCCAGGCCACTGAATTGAGATGCCTTTGCTTCTCGTGCAAACAGCTTTGCAATGCAGAGGCAATTCCACAGGCACAAGAGCTCAGGGACTGAATCTCCAGTTGTGACTGTCCTCATCAAGGGATGTTTTAGCTCACTCAGTCACTACAGGGACAGCTCTGACTCAGGCTCACCCAGCTGTCTCCAAAGTCACTTTATAAACCCTTCTCCAAAGGCATTCCTCCTGCCTCCTGTGGATGATGTTGGGGTCACAGGAGCAGCTGCAGTCAGAGCTGAGATGGAATGGCTGAGCCACAGCTTCCCCCCAAACAGCACAGCAAAGACAGAATGTCCAAAAGGTGGCTCAGGCTGCTTTAGCATGACCTGGGAGGGGTTGGGAAGTGCCAAGTGTGCTCAGCTCCCTGGAGGGAAGGTGAGCCTGGAATCACTCATCAACAGGTTCCAAACCAATTAAGAAGAGACGCTCACAGACTATATTGTATTTTCCTTTTTCAAAAAATTTTTCTTAAAGCAAATTGCTGGGCTCCAGTATCAATTAATTCTTTTCTGGAATCCTATGCAGAAGATTATACTGAAAACTAACTAACTAAATAAAAAAATCTCCCCACAGATCTTTCATGAACCCTTTCCATTGGCAAGAGCCCATTCCACAGTCCTCATTGATAAAACCTCCAAAATTATCAGATCTGAGTAAAACTTCTCAGGCAAAAACATTTTCCCAGCACAAAACATTGCTTTACTGAGATCAAATCTTTTCTCTAGCACTATACTTTATTTGTTAATATTTAGCTATGACAACTCTCACAGCAAATTTTTCCTTGCATTAATTTTAAAATTTCACTCCAAATAATTTTTTTTATACAGAAATTTCCTGACTTCCTCTCCCCCCCCCGCCACTTTTTTTTTCAACAGGAAGAACAGCAAGGAACACTCAACTTTCTAATTGTTCTTAAAAGTATCAGTTACTCGTTTGAACTTGTTACAAGAAAACACAAGGAAAAAGACAACCCCTGTGACTGTTTTGGGTTTATGTTACAGGTTTATATGCTATTAAAATGTTTAGGTCTTATTATGCACTTTAAAAATGCTAGTGCTTAATGTGCTGCGATTAGGGCTTAACAAGACCTTTAAAAATGTTACAATGTTAAACCACCAAATCACATTGTCCCTAAGGAGTAAGAGGCTTAAAACATCTTCTGTTCTTCACAACCGAGCCCTTACATTAATAAAAACAAAATCCAGTCATAATAAGTTTACATCATATATCAGAATGTTTTGACATCCTTAATGACTGGGAGTTAAGAAGTTGGCTTAACTCTGTGTGCTAGTGTGTGCTTGTTTGAGTGTAGGAGTGAAGGTTAGTGGTTTTCTGAAAGCCTTAAATAACAGAGATAATGGAGATGAACATCGTGCATTTTTGCCATAACTGGTGTCTGGAATCCTGTTGCCGGATTTAAAGGGCCAGTTATGTGACTGTGAATAGTGGAGAAAATATCCATTTAGCCTCACAGCTGTGCTGTAGTGGGCAGAATATGAGGCAGTGATGCTCACAAACCTGGGCCAGTCACTGTGACCTGAATGGCACTGGTGCTCATGCATTTCTGACAGTAAACAGGTTTTGTTACTATTCATCACTTGGAGAAATTCTCCACTGCAGAGGATGTCTATCAAGAATATCAACATAACATGACAAACAAATAACTGGGTAATAATGTTGGCTTCACAAAACAGATGTAAGTGATGAAATATTTGCAATATTGTGACATTCTAACTGGAGGAGGAATTGTTCTGGTTTGAACTACAAAGGACACCTGCACTGGTGGTCAGCAAACATCCCCTATCTATAGTTGCACACAGAAAGTCACAGCAGTAAACATGAGAGGCTGGTTTCTTTATTCTGATCTTCTAATTTAAATATATGTTACTCTGCAATTTGCATGATCAATCAGGTAAAATTCACTTCAGTATATGTCCAGCTTTCTTGAAAGCCATAAATAGAGGAGACATCCAACTGCACTTAAAGAAACCCACATGACTTATTTTGCTAATTACGGAGTGTGCACACTGAATTCTAAAGTAATAACCATGGCAGATAGTTCTCAAGGTTAAAATACAATTGCACACTCTTCATTAATTCCAAATAAATAATTAAAAAAAATGCTCAAGCTTCATGGATAATAGCAAAAGTGGCCTACTTAGCTCAATAAACTGCTGCAATTGCATCCACTAAGTTTTAAAAGGCCAATCTTTATGGCTACACTTTTCAAGAGGACTATTACAGAATTACTGAGTATTTCCCAGTGACATGGGATGTGTTTTCAAACTGACAGCTGTCACAGGTTGGATCATTTCAAGATGTGGATAGCACTGATGGCTCTCCTTTTTATTTTTCCACCATAGATAGCTCAAGTTTATATAATTAATGTAATTTATGCACACATATGTGCCAATATACTACACTGCTATATTCAAGTCCCCAGTTGAGGACCTTTCTTACTTTTACCTGCTTATTAAGTGTTTGCTTATTCCTCATTAACTGATCAAAATTTGTTGCTAGATGACATGACATGAAGAATTTATCTTGTCTTTGGTTTTACTTGTTTACTAACATCAGCCTGCTGTGAAACAAACATGAAAAATGTTCAAAGGCTGAAAAAGTTCTTTCCCTTTCCCTGGAACTGTCATGTTCTGTTCAAATTAAATATGTGGCAAATTGATTTTTTCCATATTAATTTCCCCATGTTCCCTTGTATTAAAATAACTAATACAGAAAAATTATTCCATCTGAATGTTCTCAGCACTCAGTTGCTTATGCCTTCAGAGATGTCAGGCTTTGTGCAGAGAGCAGACAGAGTGTTTCTGTGCTGCTCTTCTCAGCTCAACTTTTCTCCAGCCTCAAGCTGGAGAATCCCAGAATCACTAAGGTATAAATCTCAGTGAGTAATCCAGACACACGCCAAAAAAAATCCCAGTGCTTTAATTTTCTTTCTGTTTTCTTTCTAGCATCTGAACTTTTCTATTAAATAAATGGTGGATTTTCAAAGTCATCAGTTTAACAATTACAGCTTAAAACTTGTGTGTGAAAGAAAACAGAGGAAGAAAGAAGAGAGCAATAGGAGAGAAAGAGAAAGACAGCCAAGGGATTGCTGACTCAGCAGGTATTCTGGCCCAGGAGGGAATCAGGGTTCCAAGGCCAGGAAAAGTGCCTGGGCTAGCACCAGAGCAGCAAGGGCAGCTCCTGCCTTCCCATCATTTGGGGACATGTGGCTGTGGAGCTGCACAGCACAGGCCATGCCTGGGGCAGTGATTCCCCAGGACAGCCCATGGGCAGATGTTCTGCACAACTGCCCGTCTCCCTTCTTTCCTTCGTGCTCCTCTCTAACTCGTTAACTCGTTTCAACAAACAGGAATTGTTGTTGTCCTGGTGAGCCCAGTCAGTGTGCTGCAGTCACAGCAGCTTTGCAGGCAGGGGTTTGTGAGGAGGCACAGGGTATGGACACGCTGCTTTAGCTGGGCTCCAGAAGCTGCTTCCCAGCTTCCTCCACTGGCAGGGAATGGTGTGATTGCTCCTTGCTTCATCCACAATTCACTCTGGGACACCCACCAAGGCTGGCAGCAGGCTACAAACACACCTGAGTGCAGAGCTGAGTGCTGCCCTGCTTTCCCACAGTGCCACAGACAGCAGCATTTGCTGCAGTGGAGAAACTGAAATGAGATCCTCTTAATATTCCTTAATAGGCGAAAGGCAGAGGAGTGGGCAAAGAGAGCAAACAATGTGCAACAGCGTTTAAATTACAGCAAAATACATTAACAATAAATACTCCCCTGTCAAGAATATGTCATGCAATTATATTTACTGCACTGAACAGAGCTAACCAATGTTTTGAGAGGGTGGTTTTGCACTCCCAGGATGACTCTCCTTCAGGGACAGCATATGTGAATAATCATTTAGACATGGGATATCAGCTGTGAAAAAAACTGCTCCAGCACAGTGTGCCAGATGTGATGGCTAGAAAGTTAGCTCCCTCTCCTGGATTAGACCAGAAAATTAAAATACATTGTACTGATCTAAACCAGTACTTGGGCCTTTCTAAGCATTGTTATTCTTTTTTTTTCCGAAGTCCTAGAACCTCAGTCAAGGGAAATCTCTGCTTTCTGAAGTACTGGATTTTGCTGAGAGATCAGCACATCACCTAAGCAACAATGGCAACAATCTCACTGCCAGACCTAGGCAACAAAGAAATGCAAGAATGCAGAATACACATCTGCACACATCTGGAGAGCCCAAGAATGTCATGAAGTGCCACAGCTCATAAAAATGCCATTGCAAACCAGACCTCTCCTCTGGCTTTGACACTGTCCCTCAGCCCCCTGCAAGCAGAAGGACCATTGCTGTGAGTAACAAATTGAACTAAGGACAGCAGGAACCAACTGCATGAGCTGAAAGTTGAGAACTAAGGCTGAGGTGAAGACAGAGAGCAGATCACAAAAAGAAATTTTACTGAAGTTTTGAATATTTTTCCACGTGTCTTGCTGAAATATTGCACAGTTTCCACAGTCTCCAGACCACATGGGAGCTCTTGAAGTACTTAGAGAATTGTATCTTCAATTTTCAGATCACAGAAGTTTGGGAGCTAAGATGCAACCAGGAAAAGAATGAAAACAGAGGTGTTCATAGCTTGCTGGCCACTTGGGATTTGATCAAATTCAGATAAATTCAATGGCAAATAAGCTCCCTTTAAAGGTCAGGCTTATAGTATGAAACCCAACATATGAACCCACAAAAACAAAATATTAAATAAAGTGCTTTTTTCCTGCCTAACTGTAGACTTAAACTACTAAATCCAATCCTTCATGATTATATAGGATATTTTATACAAGAAACTGAAATTTCCTCACACTTTGAACACTACCCTTCCGAGATCATCATGTACTACTTATAAATAAGAAAACAAGACAGAAAACCAAAAAAATAACATGAAATGCACACATGACAACTGATTTGTCCAAACAGGAAACCATTATGATTAACACCCAGAACTGTTCAATTGCTCTATCTCTGCTTTAACTACAAGAAGAGTAATTCTAAAAGGGAGACTTTTACGAAAACATTGCCAAGAGAGAGAGAGACATATCCCGGGCAATCCAACCTCCTCGGAGCTGGAATCACTTCCTGAAAGAGGCTTGGTCTTTCTACTGAGCTGCCTTCCAGCTCAGACACTCCAGCTGGGGAATTGGAGGCTTTTAACAGCAATATTGTCAAGGAGTTTTGGAGCAAGCATGGGAATCTGTGCCATATCAGGAGAGGTTATTCACTGTATCTCACTAGCTGGGTAAGAAAATCTTGTTATCCAAACTCAAAAAGTTTGGGCTTGGTTTAACTATTTTAAGTGTGAGTTCATAAATACAGAGCTGTCTCCAGGGGTGTTGGTCCTGTGTAAACACTGAGTGAGCTTAGGTTACTCTAGTTCTACTGCTTAAACAGGATGAATTACCTAAAAAATTCAAACCTCTCTGTTGCTGAGTTGGAGCCTCCTGAGCATCTCTCTCACACAGCTACTATTCAGTTCTAAATTTTGGGCCAGTTTGAATAAATTCCATTCCTGTGAGGTGTCAATGCTTGTGAGGGTCCCTTACTGACTGACAGCCTTTCCCAACAAGGGTGAGGTACAAAGAGGATGGGTAGTGCCCTGAACAATGCCTGCATTGCCCTGCTCTACAGACCTGTCTGCTTGGGTGACCTTCATAAGAGCCAGAATGTATGCAAGCAGTTTTAAAAATGGTAATTAAAAATCCTGTTGTAAACCAAGGCATCTACCCAAAGAATTTCACTGGCAAAATTACATCTTTCCATTTAGTAAAAAAAAATTATTCTACAAATAAGCACACAACACACAAACCTATAAAATTTTATTAATTATACATTTCAGCAATTATTTTCAGGATACCATATTGAAAAAACCCTTATGAAACATTCTGCCCTAATACCACATAAATTAACTGCTAGATTAGGGCTAGTTGGCCAATACTAGAATTAGATGAGATTATAAAAGCATACTCTCTTTGAAACAGCAGAACATCACATACAGAACAGCTATTTTACCAGGAGAAGGTGCAGAATTTTCTGACTCCTGACAAGATCAATAACTGTTGATTTTCTCTCCTGGGACCTAGATGAATTTTGTTGAGAAGAACATTTCTCAACTTTCAACTCAAATTGTACAGGACTTGTGAGCTTGAATAAACACTGGGGAGGAAAAGAGACAGCAAGGCCAGTGACAGATCCATTCACTCTGAAGGAATTCAGTTCAGAAAGAAATAAGATTGCCCACATCATGAAGCACAGATACTAAAAAACCACACTGGAAACATTCAAACCATCCTGCAAATAACTTTTTGCATTTCAAATCTTGATTAACATCTGTGACATGTGTGTAATTTCCCAGAGAGATATGTATTTCCAGGCAAAAGAAGGACTCGAGTTGTCCTGGACTGTTTTCCCAGCTCTCTGCACAGCTGGTATCTGTAAAGGAATCTCAGGAGCAGCAGAGCTTGGAGTACTGAACCTCTCTGAGGACTCGAGCCAATGACATCATTTCTATATCAGGACCAATCTAAGTTGCCAGAAGATGTTCTGGCTCCTCTAAATTCGACAGAAGTCCTGGAAAAGTGAAATATTCCCAAATCTTCATTTTGCTAAAGCAGTATCTTAAATTTGGCCCTATTTTTGCCACAAGATTGCACAATCTGGCAGTATTTAAACACAAATAGTGTTTGCTGAGTGAACAGTGGTACCTAGCAATACAACTGCTCTTTTATTCTGAATATTTGGTATAATAATATGCAAGCTTATATAATAATGTAGGATTACAGTATTACCCATACTATACATTTACTGCATTTCCTATTGATGTGAACAAAAAAATCTTTTCTGAATGAAATATTGCAAGTCATTGAAGACCTTTATTCTGTACTGTATAACCTGATTCATGTTTACCCTCAAATGCCTACAAAAAAAAGCAGCAGCTTTATGAACTCTTAATTTCCTGCAGTGAGTGTTAAACTCTTTTTATATAGCTTAAAATAAATGCAGAGTGTTTCTTTTATTTGTACACTCATGAAATGTGTATTTTTATGCTTGGCTTTTGAAATTATGCTAAAATAATTTTTTTAAAACTTTGTAAAACTTGTTTGCCATAAACTCCCCAATAGGTTCACTGACAGCATTGCTGTTGAAAGCCCCCATGGAAATCAATACAATGGGTTTCAAATCTGTTTCTTAGAAAGAACTATTTCAGTCCCATCTTCTAGTCTCTGCAGATTTTAATTAATTGCTGAGATCTGATGTTCAGTGACACAATTCAAATAAGTGTCAAAACAGTGCTATTTTGAAATAATAATTTTAAGTACTATATGTACATTATTAAGAACTTGTCAAAAAGTGTCAAGTAAATGTTATTTAATTTAAAATTAAAAATTAATATTTTACATAAAGTTGCAATAGATGAATTTACCGTTTAAATACTTAAAGCCAATTAATCATTTTCGTATTATTGACTTTTGTTGCTTGATTTTTGACCTCTCCTATTCTCTTTTGCTTCCACATCCCAGCACTCACAGTATAATGCAAAAAGGAAACAATAGGACATGAGGAAACTCGTATTTTTAAAGCCTGGTTTTTACATGAAATTTTAATTTTTAACCAATTTAAAATAGTCAACATCTATTTAAAAAAAAAAATCAGAGGCATATACATTAATGCAAACAAAGATCTAAATGTATAGGTCACAGTCTGTATTTCTTTTAATTAGCATCCATGCAGATCACTAGCAAATGCAATGAGTGCAACTCAAGCACACAGCATGTAAAGTTATTTACAAAACTCACAGCTCTAGAAATAGTAGAGCAGTAAGCTATAAAACCTGATTTTTGCAGGAAGAGATGAACATATACTTCAGATTCTTTCTAATTTTCTTGATTTTATTTTTTGAGTAAAATCAGAACACGCATACACCCCACCCCCAAACGATGTGTTTTAAGAATTTGAGTTCCTGGTAAGGAATGAGAAGTCTAAGAGCTGGGGTTTTTTACTAATGATTACTGTCATGATCCATCTGTGAAAATAGTCCTGAGTTTCAGTGAAAAATAAGGAACCATTAGGCTAAAGTTAGGATATTAATGACAGCCAGAAATCACTTGGAAGCTTTACCCACTGGGTGTGTTTGGATGTGAACCTATTTTTTCTGCTCTTTTTGACAGGAAGCAGATTCCCTTAATGTTGTCCTGTGTTCTGTCCCTCTTCTTCCCACATTCCCATGGTACTGAGAGAAAGCCAAACGCGCCTCTCCTACTGTGAAAGCACCTAACAGACAGAGAGGACACATTTAGGGACAGGACTAAGGTCTGTGCCCATTCTTACATCCCAAATTGCTTGTTGAAAAGTAAGGAACTATCCAGTGGCTCACTAAACTGCACTGTGGTATTGATGCTAAACTCTGTGAGACCTGTGCAAAGTAACAGCCACTGTTCTGAGTTTGTGTTCTGTCACCCAGGGAAGAGGGTGAAAAGACTGTGCAAAACATGGGAGCTGATCAAGAGTGTCTACACTACAAGAGACTCTCTTACTTACTCACAGGATACTCCAGCGGTACTTAGTCCTTCACCACTGCTGAAGTAACTCAGCTGCTCCTCAGGACTCCTGCCAGTCTTGTTATTTCTGGCAAACAGGACA
This sequence comes from Sialia sialis, assembly GCA_009812075.1. NCBI lineage: Eukaryota > Metazoa > Chordata > Aves > Passeriformes > Turdidae > Sialia > Sialia sialis. Next base: position 2,848,997 of record VRYO01002410.1, read on the forward strand.
CACTTTGTGTTCTTGTTCTTTATTGCTCCTGACTGCTGCACCAGAAATACCAGGAGCTGAGCAAGTGCTTCAATCAAAGTAAATAGTAGTGCCCTGCAGAGAGAACAGGAGTTTCGCTTTTTATTTCAACAGAGGCAAATCACAATGTAGGTGACTGCTTTTCCTTCCAACACCTTGAATCCTATGCAGTCAATTAATGCTTCTAAAAAGCTTATACATCATCTCAAATAGAAGTCAGATCTATTAGAATTTCTTTTTCCTCTTACTCAGTATTATGAAATTAGATGGGAAAAATGCTCGAAGTTCCTCTTTTATGGAGGGTATATCTCATACAGAAAGTGCTACTTTCATTACATCTTGAACTGTCTTTTTGTGACATATCTCCTCAGGTTAAAAGGGCAAGGGTTGTTTTTACAAAGGACTGAATTGCTAACTTACAAATGGCAAAACGTCCACCTCTTTGTTCATAGTTGCAGTTTCCAATTTACTTAGCCAACAGGTGATTTCAGCAAAACATTCACATCCTGCACAGGGTGAATTGCTGAACTATGAATGGTATCTAGGCTATTGTTGATATGCCCTTTCAGAATTTGTGGTGTGCCAGTAAATGTGGTATTTCTGCCTGAGCATCATTGAATAACATCAGTGTATTTGTATAATGGCAGGAAGGGAAGCTAAAAACTGAAACCTAAGATGAAATTTGAAGAGATAATTATAGCTAAAGAATTTGTGTTTTATTACTGGGCTTACATCTGGGAGTGTCCTATTGCACTCTCATATTAATACAATCTTGGCAATCTGAGAACAACTGGGCAAAAGAAAAAACCCTATCATTCTGTAGAGATGTGAATCAGCACAATTGTGTTTTCTCAACTGGCAAGTGGTTTAAACTTCCTCTTTCATCTCCTATTGTTTTTAGAAAATTGTCTTGTGATTGTTCTTCAGCTACACAAAATAAGCCACTCCCTGCATGGCCCAGCATATGCTTTGATTCCATTAGCAATTTGAAACAAAAACCAAGGGACCTAGCAGTTGGATTAGATAGGTACCAGGAGATATGATACCATCTCCCTGGCACAAAGGGGCTTTTTCCATTGTCAGCAATGCTGAACTTTGATTCAGTGCAGTTAGCCAGGACATAATCTCTTGGCTTGTCCTCCATTCCTCCCCTGGCAGCACACACTCAGTACAAGATGAGACTGAGCCACCCTTTGGTACCTGCCTTGCAAATTCCATTGCCATGAACTGGAGATCATATCCGTGAATTACAAATCTCTGTGCAGATCCTGGGCCTCAGGTGTGCCTCAGATCCATTGGCACTGGCACTCAGCCATGGAGCAGAGCTGTGAGTGTCACACAGGGTCTGACCAGGAGCTCTGCTCACCCTGATGCACCTTTGGCCGGAGTGCAGCTCCCACTGAAGGATCACACACGCTGGTTACTGCGTGGCCTGGGGTGCATCTATTGAAATGCCCAACACCTCCACCTCCGTTTTCTTTCACTGATAAGTGGAACTAACATAGAGAAAGAGAGAAAAATTACAGAGGATCAAGTCTCTCATGGGGTCTGCTGCCAGCACCAGCTTACAGTAACACCTGCTTGAAGTTTTTTGCTTTATGACAACAAATGCATTCATCTTCATTTGATGACATGGAATTGGTGCATTTTCAATTTCTTTCAGTAGTAAAATTGGGTTGGGTAAATTCTTTAAACAAAAGAGAGATGAGCATTCAGATCATCTAGCTAGGAATTGTGTCTCTACCATGCCTGAAAAGTCAGTCCAAGCAACAAATGCTCCTCCTAATGGTCATCAGATTATACCAGGATACTAGAAACATCCCAGGAGTAAATTCATGAATGCTAACCACATCAAGCTCATAAAAATACAGTTGTCTCATTTGGGGTCACTAAATTTTCCAGATACAGAAGAGAATTCACAGGAAGGAGAAGGACAGAGATTGCAATGTGCAGCATTAATTGTGCAGGGAGATCCCAGAGGGGAGAATGGTGGGAACAGCAAACAGGAGAGGCAGGAGGGGAATCTGTGGAGTAGCCCCTGTGCTTGTCTGCATTTTCTCTCTTCCCTCAGCAACTGCTCCTGGCCTTTGACAGAAACAGGACACAGGGAAGGTGGAGATGAGGAAAGAGACTGAGGCAGAATCTTCAGACGCAGCAGTCATCGCTAAATATCATGCAAATTACTTCTGTTGGTTTTGCTCCTGTTGAATTAAAAACTGTTAAGTGGCTATAAATTTATCAAATACATACATTACTTATAAATTTGGGGAGGAAAAACCTAAAATTTTAAACCAGAAAAATTTCCCTTGAAAAAACGAAGGGAGAAGTGATTTCATGGCTTTAACATCAGTGTAGTCAACTGCATAGAATTCACAATTCATTGTGAAAAAAAGCAGATAAACAATCTTCTTCCATTGTTTGCAGTAATCACAGACTGCTAAATAATTTCATGACATTATTTTAGTTGTGCAACAAATAAGGGAAATACCAAATGAAGTCTAAAGCTCCTTATGAGTGTTTGTTCTTTTATTCAAAAATCTGTCCCTTTCAAAAACCCATGTAAGGCAAATCCACAGTTTATATATGAGGTATGTGAAAAGTGGACAGGCATACTTTTGCCAGAAAAAAGTGTATGCCATATCTGCTTCTCATAAAAATGGAGCTCCTTTATAAATTTGTGCTAAGACTCCAGTCCTCTCAATGCCATATAGAAGTGAGGCTCTGTAAAACCTGTTAAATCAAATTGTATCCTGCTGGCCAGTAAAAATAAGACTTTCAAATATGTAAGACTAAGAAGCCTGGAACACTTAAAGATGTCTGTATTATTTGGCAAAATTCTTACCTCAAGCATGGTAACCTTTAAAATAAATTGGTGGTTAGTACCTAGAAAGCAAAGAAAGTGAAACAAATTTTTTATTTAATTTGTTCATTCTTATAGCACATATTATAAAATATACCCTGTAGTTTTGGTTCAGTTCAAATACAAAAGAAAAATAATCTCAGCCTACAGGAGCTAATTAATGAAGTGAATAAAGTTTAGCAGACTTGAGCTCTGCTTGCTCACCTTTAAAATCCTCAATGTATGCTGTAGGTGGTAGGGTATCACTACAAGATCAGTTTATACATCTATAGCAAGATAATGGTTCTTTTTGCTTTTTACAACTTGGTATTGATCCCTTACTCCTGACACAGATTAAAGGAGAATATTTTCAAATAGATCCTTTGTTTTGTTTTGGTTTGGTTTGTTCTCCAAAACCACATAGTAACTGTGAGCTCAAAATAGATGTTTTACCCTTGATCTCCTAAGCCCAAATTTAGAACCAATTTTAAAGCAACATTATAAAGATAATTCAGAAAATTGTTGGAAACTCTCATATCATTTTGATGCCAACTTTGTATTGCCAACTGGGGGTAAATACCTCATCTTTCATGAGTGCAACACCTGAACACAGTGAGATGCAGAGTAAAAATAAAACACCTGAAGCAGAGATAGGTCTGGGCAATCCGAACACCTAGAGTTGAAGGGGATAATCTTGTGGTACCTTTGACTTGTTCTTGCTACAGGAATTATATGTCAAGCTGCATCTTCCCCACAGATTCCATGCCTAAGTAGAACATTGAAGAGCCACTAGCTGCACAATTACTACACTATCATCACAGAGCCAGGCACACATCGTGTTAGCTAAACGCAAAACACTGCAGTCTTGACAGGAAAATGCTCTTCCCAGTTGAATTTAACACAGCATGTTTCCTATCACTAAAATCATTCATTTGGTGACCTCTCAGGTATAATGACACAACCACGAAGAACTGTGTGTCGTGGAAATGGGAACTTCAAAGAAAAGAGTCACATTGGAAAGAGGGGGTGTAGAGGCAACTCAGAAGAGCACATAAATGGGGAAGAATGTAGCCAGGAAAAGGGAATATACAGAGGAGGAAGAAAGAATTGAGAGCCATGATAAAGAAACAAGATGCACGAAGGAGCGAGCTCAGCAGTAGAGTGGAGGAGGGTGAGTGAGAAATATGCTTTAGTCATCCCGAAACTCTTAAGTGGTCAACTGGTTTCATGCTGAGCATTAGCAGGCGCACAGGGGAAGCAGATTCACAAAACTGCCTGAGGAAGTGGTACTGTCAATCCCCTAGCACCAGAAATTTGGCTGTCAGCAACCCACTCTGGCTGTGTGGGATCACTCGCCCTTTCTGGCTGATGACAACTCAACCAACATTTCTAGAAGTGCCTTGCCCTAGAGCATTCGGGGGTGTAGTGAGCAGGGAGGGATGCAGCAGCCTCTCATGTAGGGAGTGCTATTTCACCCTGTGAGAAATACATTCATTCGGCATGTGTGAAAGATGAGGGAGTAAAGAGAAAATTGCTCCATTACCTGGCTGCTGACAAGATAGATGTTGAAGCTGCTGAATTGCAGGTATTAAGAATTTCTGCAAAATGACTGAGAAGCAAAAGGATATGAGGACAATCACAGGAACCCAGACTCCATCCCAGTGAGGGCAGCTGCTTAGAAGATGCTGTTTCCTATTAGGCAGAAAGGAAGGGAAATGTCTGTAACCTAGTGCAACTTACTTAAATATGGGATAAACATGGATAAAACATGCTGGCAAAAAACCAGTTTGAAATATTTGAAACAAAAGGACAAGATCACCTGACAAAAGGCAACAATTCATGTTGGTAAAGAAAAAATATAATTTAATAATTTCCAGGAATTTTTGTTATTATTACCATCATTGTAATTTTCATTGTCTAGCTTGGTGAACAAACCAAAATTTGATTTCTTGTACAGATCCAAAAATGAGACAGGAACAGAAGCAGTAGTCTTTCAGCTGGGAGACACTGGCAGCTCCGGGAGAATTTGGGCATCCGCAAAGAGCTGCCAAAATCAAAGGCAAGAAAGCTGGAAAAGAGGGAAAATTAGATACAAAGAGGAAGAGCTAACCCCACCCTCTTCCTTCTGACACCACAGGCATACAGAGTCCATGACGTGATTTCTTCCTCTCTGTTTTGGGAGTAGGAGCATTCACTTGATTTCTACCACACCTGCTTCTTATCTACCATCTTCCACCTACATTTAAGATTCAGAATTGCCAGAATTCAGATTTTCTCTTTTGGCAACACTCTCTTGTCCCTCCCTCATTTCGCTCTGAGTGTGCTGGGGTTACCAGGGTTTGCTTTGATCCCTAAGCAGATGTGAAGATATCTGCACAAAGACTGTTCCAGCTGTGAGCATGCCCTTAGGTTAAGCAGGTTCTTCAGCACTGCTGAACACTGTTGTTATTCCCTCACTTTCTCTTACAAAATAAAACCAAACTAACTAGGCAGATGCAATCATGATTTCATTCATTCATCTCACTCTTCACCCATACGTAAGCTCAAAATCATTCAGTCCAAGTAACTGTAATAGTAAAACCATTCAGAGACTTTGCAGTGAAACATCACTCAGAAAATACTTCAGTTGTTACCTTTAGGATCTTCTTTGTATTTTTCGGTTTCAAATGTGGTTAAGACAGCATCAATATTTCTAAACACAGTTCAGTCTGGAGCTACACTGACTTACAGGAGTTCTGTTGAGTAACTTTTTCACACACTTTAGTTTACCTGGAATGTATTCAACTGTTCTGTTGAGCCAGTCATGACTCTCAGTGTGAAAGTAAGGTTCTCTATCTAAAAATCGAGAACACTTGAACTAAGGGGCAGAGGAACATACTGAGGACCCAACCCCACTCAGCCTCATGCACATGAGGAGCCCAGGTAGTCCAAGAGTGCCAGTTGTGTGAGGGTGGATCTTTACATCTTTAATGCTGTGAAGCTACTGTGTGCAATGTAAAATGCCTTTAGGACTTAAAAATAGCTCTATTTCTGAATACAGCAAATACAGACTATATTATTAATTGCTTTAAATAATCTCTTGCTTCTTTTATACTACCAACAGAAAAATGAGTATTTTTCTAGTTATTTATTCTTAACATGTTTTAATGTCCTCTCTTGAAGCATTTCCCAGAGTGGTTTAAGAGCACATTGTTGGTGTGATCAGTAACAACCACACAGCTGAGGATTGCTTTGAGCCCTTTGCAGTACCCTATATTCATCTTGACCTCTTAGGAAATATGGGTTTGTGTTGAGTTTTCAGGATAGCTTGAAATAAACCAAAAGTCATTATGATTCTGTAAATTTAAATTAAAACAAGATTAGGTTAATCATGCATGTTAACAGGATTACCTGTGCTGTGATAATTGCACAGTTTTGCTTATGAATTGCATAACTAACCTGTAACTTGAAAAGGTGGGTGGGTAGGTAGGTAGGTAGCTAGCTAGCTAGCTAGCTAGGTAGATAGATAGATTCATAGATAGATAGATAGATAGATGAGTCAGCTGAAAAGAGGGATTCCTGTGGTACACAGCATTACACACAATCACTACACACTAACACAACCTTAATTCTAATTATTTTGCATTTGCACAGTCCTTTTCATCCATAAGCACTTTGAAAGCTGTATACAAAGAAATCCAATGAAAGCTCTAGAATCCTGAGGCAAGAGGTCCCTGCCACAGGAATCATTCCACAGATCAGGATTAAAGCCCCGCCACAGAGGGAAAGTACAGCAGGCAATTGAAATTCTTAGAGAAGCAGACAGGACCTCTACTTTAAACTGAGAAAGCTGAAACTTTTGCATTTGTCTTACTTGGAAGAATGCAATACAGAGATATCCTACAAATATTTTTCATACAGAATTACAGGCATCTCATTTCATGCCCCAGTTTAGTTTAAGAACACACAAACTTCTTAACTAAATTAGTTGCACACCTTTCCCAGTCTTTGCCATGTCACTTCCACACTGCCCCCTTTATGCCAAGAATAGTTTTATTTTCCTGGTCTCTCTTATCCTGCTGTTCTGCCATCTCTTGTTCATTCAAATCCTTCCACAGAAAGACTTGAGCAACACTAAAAACAAAAGGTAAAATATATGTGGCTCATTATCTACTTATGAATACGTTCTCTCTCACTTCCCCAGATGACAAATTGTAAAACAAGTTTTGTTCCTTTTTTTTCTTTTCACAGCAATGGACCAAGTAGTTTGTCATCTTCTACTAAATGTATTTTTAGGCTTGTTTAACAGCTAAAATATACATATCTATTTGGTACTCAGAAAACATCAGCTATTAGTCAATTAAATCAAAGTAACTTGAAAGTGCTCAACTTGATAGGAACTCACCCAGTCATTTACAAAACATATTCTTCAGCCTCTCCATTGTAATAACTTCTTTAAATAACAATAGATATAATACCACGATAGATACTACAAGAATGGAAATGTTCTAATTTTAATACAGGGACATATCATAATCAGAAGACAAGTCCTGCTCAAGCACATCTGTACACTGATGCATCGGTGAATCAGAGATATTGCACTCTGCTGGCATGCACCTCCTTTCAGTCAGCAGAAAACTGCCCCAAACAGCTCCCACTTTCAAGTCATAGCCATGGCATTGTAGCATAATCAGACAATAGAAAAAAAACCCACACACATAAATATATAAATAATTATTGTCATTGCTGTCTCCTCACTCTTGTTTACATTTTAATGAACTCTTCTAGTAATAACAGTTTGCTCCATTTCCAGAAAGCCAGCACTCCATAAATATTGAGTTGTACTCAATCTGCTGATGTACCAATTTTCTATAAACAGACAAAATCCAAACTTATCACTAGGCCTAGCTGTTGAAAAAGGTTAGTGTAACTAAATAACAAAACAGGAGTGTTGTTTACTTGTTAATGCTCTACTAATGAAAGAAAGCTGTTATGGCTTTGATTAATATAGATTATACTGGACAATTCTGGCATAACTTTCCTTGAAGAGTGACTATTGATTTCCTTTTCATTCTACACTTGGATACCACATATCTGGAATCCAGCCCAGGTTTCATAACTGCTACTATCTCCACATTAACAGCCTGTGCAAGATTAGAAATAGCTTTTGAAGATATATGCAAGGGTGAGGCAATCCAAGAATTTTCTCCATTTCCACAGGTTGAGCTTTTCCATCTGTCTGTGTAACAACTTTTAAGGAATTAAAGGTGTTTGTAGGCATGATCAAATTCATCAATTGCAAATTAATGAATTATACCATTGTTTAATCTTTTAGCACTGCATTCTCTTCTCCTCTCTTCTCTTCTCTGTATTTATAATATCTGGTGTAGATGTGGTAATTACCAGATACTATGGGATAATGACTCAAGCAGATGCCAGTAAAAATCTTTGTAGCACCCCCCTCTCTCTCATAGTCTCCCTAATGATACTCCCTATCATTATTCTGTATTCTGTGTGCATCTTCCTTACTGATCTATACACACAAGGTACACAGCTTGTCCAAGATTTGTAGGTTAGGCAAGTAGCTTTTAACTATGAAGATCAATGTGTTCAAAAGAGGCCACAGGAATTTGCAAACAAGACAAATTACTTTCAAAGAAACTTTTTTTAAAAATTCAGCATAGTGTAGGTATTGCCTGGCACATGTAAGACCTGGCCCGTGGAATTCTTATGGAGCAATAATACAATGCTAAAATTAGAGACATCTGTTCTGACAAAATGGATCAGGAAAGGTTCTTTCAGCTGTTAGGAAATATTAATGTCATGTAAAAAAGTCCAGTCTAATTTATCAGTGGGAAAAAATGAAAACCCTACTTTTCTGTCAACTGGCAGCAATTGGCACAGCCAAACACACTCTTACAGAAATCTAGTTTACGGATCCCCTTTTAATAAAAATAATATTGTTATAGCTGCTTTAAGTCTAAATAAATGTAGAAGTCAAATGACTCAATGCAGTAATAATAAATTACTTATGACAAAAACAATGCTATGTACAGTAATTTCACAAATATAAGCCGCACCTTTTTCATTGAAGAATCCAGCCTAGCCCAGTGGTGCGGCTTATATTCAGGTGCGGCTTATAATCGTGAAATTATTGTAAATTTTTTTACACCCATTGCTGCCACAGTTTGTTAGGTACTCAATACAATGAGAAAATCTTTTCTATTTGGGTTTCTGTTGGATGAAAACATTCAAAAATGAAGATGTTATTCAAAAGAAAGACTTACTGTTACACAGCATTTTCATTATTTTGCTGTTGCCGTGACCTCCAGAAGGACAAGATGGTTGACATGTGACAATGACTGTTAAGCACAGAAAAGAAAGCCTGGCAAGTGACAGGCTGAAGGGGAATCTGAACAGTGGTCTGCTGTTGTAAAGTGAGCAGTCACCAGTTTGAGAAGCCAGAAGGAACATTATACAAAGAAAAGAAAGTTACTTCCGTCTCCACCCTCCAGGGCTACTGCTCTGCTCAGGTGTGGAGCAAGGCAGGAATCCAACAGCCAATCCAATAACACTCAGGGAGCTAGAAATTGTGATTTGTGCAGATAAAATGAAAGAACTCAAGCTGTCTCCAAATAACAAAAAAATCAAGTACAAGGTAAGGAAAAAAGATTCCTGCTAGGAAAAGCATCAAGCAAATTTTTCAGCTATTAGACAGTGCTCTCTAACAGCAGGAATGGAGTGGAGTGACCTGCAGGCACTGGACTCCTTTGGGACAATTTACAGAACTCTCTGTGTGAAAGGAGGAGAAATAGAAGCAAAAGGTCCTTGCCTTTCCTTTGCTTTTTCCCCCATGTACTAATGATCTTAGTGTGTACAGGTTTTCTACTCTCATTATTCAAAGTGCAGAAAAAGAGAGAAAGAGCAGCAAAGGTGCACTCACAGCTTCCAATGACACTGGATAAAGCAAGTAGCAGCATTTGCTTCATAGTTCTGAAAACACCAAGATACGCTCTGGATTTGGTTTCTCCCAAAGTTCTTTACAGAAAAGGTATCAGCCTAGTGGGACCGTGGACTGGCCTTTTCTTTCCATAATCTAGTTTCCTGAAAAGCTAAGAAAACATGCCAAACAGAGTTACCAGGATGTGTGAAAGTCAAAGGTCATAGGAATGGGCTGTATTTTATTGAAAATGTGCCTTGTCAGCAGTGAGATCCAATCTCTATGTACAAAGCAGATTGTTATGTTCTTGATGACCAGTTGCATTCACACGAGGATCCACTTGAAAAACTGGAAAATTTGGTTCCTGTATTTGTACTGGATATTACAGTAAGCACTACAGACGTATATGCCAAGACAGCACATGTTTTAGACAGGCAAAAAATGCATTTTAAATTGTACCAGTGATTAACCAGGTATTGAAGTCTTTACATCAAGGTTGGATATCTCAGCACGTAACCAGAAGATTCTGCTCTCCTGCAGGTATTGCTTGATGAAAGTCTTGGTCTTTGCCTTACAGGTCAATGCATTCCCTTCCAGCCCAAGGAATGTGCATAATAAGGGCAAGTAACACAGTTCATAAAGGACAGAACAAAGGTGGCCACTGGCAAAAGCAACAATTAATAAATAATTGTTTGCAACACTTTAACATAGCCCTTCACATGTCCAGTGTGATAACTAATTAATCAAAGCAACAACTTTGAACTCCTTGTTGCCTTTCATCCAGCACCTCAAAGTGCTTTACAAATGTTAATTAATACATAAGCTATACTTTGAGGAATAATATTATGGCACTGGCCCCAGTCAATGTTAATTCGTTCTTCAACAGCACAGCTTGTGAAATCTGGTTGACTTTCCCAATGAAACATAAAATGTGCAAATCTTCCTGGCACAAAGCTGAAGAAGTGTTTCTCCATTCAAATATAAGCTATTCCATTGTATTGCTGACATGTGGCATTCTCCACTCCTTCATGTTTTACTCCAGTATAATCTCACATAACACAGCATGGTTTAAATGTAAGAGGAGATTAACTTTTCACAAGAAAATTGGATAACTGGTATTTTAGTCTGAACATCTGGCACTTTTTTAGCTAAATTGTTTCTTTAAAAAGCTGTTGGGTTTTATTCTGTGCATTCACATACTACAAGAATTTGACTAACTTTAGCTCAACAGCTGAGACAAAAGCTAATTTCTTTGCTGAGATGACTAGACTAGACTGCCCAAAATTGCTAGAGGTCTGCATATTTTAGAATTATTTTAATTCCTCTATTTAGTATTGTAACTTTACATTACATTTTGCATGCATTCAACCATTTTCTGCCCATACAATCAATCTCCTGACTTCAGAGGGGTGTGTGTTTGAATAAGATACACAGGCCTAATCCAACATCTCCTTTTAAAAATCATAATAGATTGCTCTTTAAACCCTTTAAATGTGCTCATACTGTGCACACATCCTGTTCACAGAGCTGCTAGATTTGGGCCCCAAAACTTCTGGACTCCAATGATCAGAGTTTGAAAAAGCCAGCTAGTTTCATTCTTTTACACAGGTTAAGCAAAAAAGAATTAATAGCTGGAAAGCTTTTACCAGAACGACTTCTTTTTTCTGGTCTTAAAATCTCATAATAGCCAGAAAACCTTAAATTTACACTAGAAAGCTCTATTTAACCTCTAGAATAATAAAGAAAGGATACCTTATGTCATTCAGGTTTTGAATTAAAAACATCTTTGCAAAGCTATTTTAGATACACATGCACACATTTCGCTTGGTGGAAGGAAACACTAAGGAGAAGCAATACCAAACTAATCACTAACACATTAACATCACAGAAAGGGCTGTCCACTCTCTGCCTTTTAACATTTGCCATTTATTTTGGGAACCACTGTCCATCTTCATGCCCTAGAAAAATCCTAGCAGTGCGGGACAGAAAGACAACAATCAATCCTTATTTTGAAATGAATCCTTATTTTGAAAAGCAGAGCCAAGCTTCACCTTAAAGGTAGAAGAAGGGAAGGAAGAAAGAAAAGGGAGAAAAAAAGGGTGTGAGAGAGAAAAGTACAAGAGCTATCACTGAACAGGTGTCTGCATAATAACAACATGAGTAGAACTAATAAACTTAATTTCAGTGAGCCTTGAAGCCAGTTGCAGGCTATTAAGAAAAAAAGTGGGTTAGCATTTCTGGGAGCAGGCTTACTAATAGTATTACACAAATAAGAAGTAATTTCTTTACATCTTGGATGGTCTTAATAAGTTAGGGCTTACAGCTTTCTTTTATCAATAAGTGATTAAGACAATCCCAACAGCAGCATGAACAGACACACTTTGTGTATGACACTGCATTTGTGTCTATACATGAGCAGCAAATTCTTATGAATTATGCAAAATATCTACCTTGTTACCCTAACTGGTCTAGAAATATAAAAGGAAAATGATGGAAACTGGAAAAAGATTAAAAGCCTTTGCCTAATGACCAGTATCATGTTTCAATACATCTGAGGCGTTCAAGGAGTACACTTACTCCTAAGAAAGAGGAAAGAGTTGAAGAATCAAACTGATGCTGGGATCATGAAGCAAGCAGTCTTCTGCTGCTCTTTAATCAAGACATATTTCAACTTCTCACTATTTCTTCCATCCAGGGCCCTGAGAAGCAACTCCATAGCTACCACTTGTCTTAAAAAAGAAAGATGGCAGGTCCCAGGGGCACAGAGAACCTTTTGACACCATTCTCTTTTAGGATTTCACTCATGATTTTTAATAAAATAAGAGCAATCCTCTTAGTGTCGACATAGTAAGGAACTTATGAATGAATGCAACTTCTCTCTAAACACATTGATTGTGTTGGTACAGTATTTCTGTGAATTCTTAAGGGTACACAAACAACAGCCTCCTGACTTCAGCAAAATGCTGCCTTTACTTCATTGAATTCAATATTTTCTTCCATGACTACATAATTCAAATTCTTTTAGACTAAACATAAAGACTGTATTCTCTAAAACTTAGCATGTATGGCATAGCTGGAGATAGTAGATGTCTCTATTAAAACAACCTATTCTTCCATATATCTTTCATTTCACCAGAAACTCTGAAACAACAAAGAACCACGATTACATCAGTTTGTGACACAGTGCTTTTCTGGTTACAATTCCTTCCTTTAAACCCATACTAGATACCCATTGTCAAGGTCAGGGATATTAAAAGTGATTTGTTAGATGTAAAATACTGTTTATTATAGTCTAAAGCGCAAGCCAGCTTGAAGTAATAAATTAGCGCCAGATGAAAAACTGCCAGAATTCTCTATTATACATGTGTTTCCCTGGAAAGCATCCCAGATTTTTTTTCTTGATAGGCTCTTTTTCTAAAGACTCCCTGACTTATGGAGTGTGAGCAAAAGTTATAGCTTATAAAAGGGTCAGTGAGGAGCATTAAGGGGCTCTGAAAACGACAACAACAAACAAAACTCCTGTATAAACTGAGTTGTGGTTACAGCCTAAATAGGACAAACTGATGAACTGCAATAAAATGCTAAGAAAAACTTATGGAGTTTATCCACATAACTGCACTGGGTCAGATACTTGTAGCATCATCAGAAATCTGAAATCTGCATGAAGAAAAAAACCTGAATTATTCTCCTCCTCCCCACTGTTCTGCTCTATATTGTTTTACAGACAAGATTCATCTCAAAGAACCAGGTAACTTGTTGAATTATGCATTTCATCCTTAAGGTGAACTGTAGGGATTTGGGAAGTATATAACTCGATATTATGAAAAAGAAAAGCACTATTGATGCCAGCAGGAAGGCTGGGCTGCAATAGAAGATTGCCTCCTGTGCCAAGGTAAATGTTGCCAGGTATACTGCAAACTGCTCTCTGTTACTATTCTTCAATGGAAAAGAACATATTTCAAATTTATATTGTTTTTTGCAACTGTGAGACTGTGGGAATAAGGAGAAATGGAAACATCAACCTCTTTCTCTCATGCATGATTATTGATTTCAGCACAATATACTGAGAAAGCAGGATAGGGCCATTGATCACTGGAAGTGAGCACTAGCAGCAGGGGCATAAGGAAGTGCTTAAACCCAAGCAGCTGGCTGTGGCTGGGAACCTGGAGAGACAAAGGCATGACTAGAAGTTTTCACTGTACATATTGCATATACCAGGTAGGTCCAGGTCTGTAGGTTTGCTGCATCATCAAAATAAGCCAAAAGGTGCCTTCAAAAGCAGTCTGCCAGCAATAAAGCAACAAAGAGACCCCCACAAGAATGGTCAATGCTGAAAATAAAAGTCATGTTATAAATGTTTACATGATGTAAGTTTGGAGTACAGAGTCCAATAATTCTATCTGGCTCTTCTCTCTCACTTCCGTTCTTGGCAGCTAAATAACAAGTTCAGCCAAGCAACTTACTTAAAATGTACAGACATGAATCCCCATAGTGTAAATAACATATCTTACCTATGAAGGGTGATTATGTTCCTTTTATTCTTGAAAATACTATCTTCCTATCCTTTTCATGAAAAGTGCTTGCATTCCTCCTAGAGTTTATCGTCTATAATCACAATAGTGACTATTGCTGTTAATAACTAGGATGACATGGGCACAAATCTAAGCCATGGAGCTGACACCCCAGAGAAGAGAGGAAGTTTGAATCTGAACATTTCATCTCCAGTCTGTCTCTACGGGAAATGAATTCTCAAAGCAATAATAACACCATAAACAGCACTTAACATGTTAGGGCTGATCCTGTCAACCCATACTCCTCCAGCATAAAAACTCTTGGCAGATCTCACACACTGCTAAAGTCTCACTGAAACTCTCTATGTGGACCTTATGTGGGATTTAAGAATCACACCACTGCCAAAGGGTGATATTAACCATTGCATGTACCACTGAAATCAGTCATCGTGCTGGCACAATCAATATGTGAGCTCTACAAGTAGATCTACACATCACCTCTGCAAGCACACTAGTCAGCAGGTTTGTGTAAATCCCTTTTGGGATTTTATCACTAAGGCAGATAAATCTCATGAGCACAGAAGTCATGAAGCAGATTTGGGTCATCTTCTGCAAGGTACCTGCTGTTGTTTGCTCAGCAGGATCAAACCCTTGTGATTGACCCTTTCTGCGGCTGCCAGTCCTGCTCAGTCTGGCTGTACGTCTGTCAGGGCCTGGCCTGCAGGCTATGCTACAAACTGAGAGGGAAGCCAGCAAAGGCAAGTGCTGTGTTACTGCAGGAGCTGCAGACAGGCTGAACATGTTGGAACAGCACAGCTCTGCTAGCTGAGATCTGTCCCCTGTCCTCACATTGCTGGCACTGGCTGCAGTTTCATTCTCCAACTGGCTGCATGCGTGTCTTCCACAACAGACCAGCACTATCCTCCTGAATACACGTACTTCTTGATTTCAGGACTTCTGTGCTGAGATTTTCTTTTCTCCCAGCGTATCACAGAAATTCACGTTTTGTCTGCGTCTTAATGCCTTTTCTGGATATTAATTCCTGGGCAAATTTTTTGCCTTTTACTCTTCTACAATCTCCAATGAACACATTAAAAATAAGAGCATAATGTGCAAATCTTCCAGAGACTCAAGAATGCTTTCAGTGCAAAGAACAATTTGGCATTTGCAAATACCACATATGGATAAATTACCTGCAGGAATGGGTACCATAAAGGTACTTGCATAGACAAGCATACAAACATATATACAGTACCCAATTCTGTCACACAATGTTTGCACAAGAAATTCAGATGTATGCCTGCTTTAATTTGTGTATTGCAGCTAGTATTAAACTACTGAATTTTTAAGGTGTTTCTTCAGTCTATTTTTAAACTGAACTTCCAAAACTGTGCCATGAAAGGAAAATGGCTATTTAAAACTGTGGAAATGGCCTTAATGACACTTAGTTATTGTCACCTTTCAATCTAAGCAAGAATTAAAGGATTAAAAAAAATATATAAACACTTGGACACTCTTTTCAAGTTGAAAGTGAAGAATGCCAGAAAACTGATACTCCGTTGCAGCTGCCCTAGGAAACTTAGTTGGAGACAAGTCAGACTGACTTGGTGTGGATTCTTTCACTGTGTCAAAGTGTGCAGATTGATATCAACAGGGGTCCAGTAGTGTGGTTCTCAAAGGATCTTCATCTCACACTGATCCTCAACTGGAGCTTCAATAGCTCCATGTCCTGTTGGAAGTTATGGAAAATCTTAATGGGCAGAGGAAGATGAACAGCACTCAGATGGAGCCTCTTTGGTATCAGCAGACACAGGACTGATGTGACACAAGCTGCTGAAAAGAATAGCTCTCTTTGCCATACTTACCTGCTCTCTTTGTCACAATCAGCCCCTTATCTGCTCCAGGATACCAACCAGAAAACTTGTAACTGCAAGACAAAAAGCTGACAGAAAGGAGACTCGAGTTTCTGTGTTTGAATGCTCATATACAAACACTCAGAGCTGATCTCTTTCCTCCTGACACATTCCCAAAAGAGATTTGGAGCATATATCACAGAATTCATACAATATGGGATATTTTACTTGCTACCTTAAGGCTTTCCTTAAGGTAACTTGAAAATAAAAGACTTTTAAGCTAACAAACTAAACCATGAAAAATCCCAAACATAACCCATGTCAGGAAAGAGAGCTAACAGCTGACTGTCAAACACAAGTAATGCATATCACTGAGGACAATACACAGAAGATGTACTTACTAAAACATATCTTCATGCTAGATATATGACTTGAACATTTGGAAGCCTTTTCTAGCAGAGCCAGAGCAGATAGCCATTGAAGCTGCTGCTGGAACACAGCAATACAGCAGATCAGCTTTGAGCTCATCCTCTCACACACTGAGTATTATATGTGGCCTTTGCTCCCACTATCGGACAAAATTCTCAGAAAAGCACCTTTCAAAGAGGCTGCTGAGCCATTACACCTTCCCTTACCATCCCTCAGCAAAAAACCAATACAGCTCAGGATAAATACTTAAGTACTAGTTGTACAATCATATTGCCCATTACTTTTAATAATGTTACCTCTATTATTTGTAATAATGTTTTCATTTGTTTCTGCTGTCTGGCAACCTCTGGCAATTTTCAAAATTAAGTCCTCCCTTCATGCAATGATGGAGAAACTGAAACACTAGAACACTATAATATAATATTGTTATAACTTCACTGCACCTGAAATAAATTCACCTAAACAGTGAAGATTTTTTGGGATGTATTTTCAGAGGTTATATCTGAAGTGAGACGGTCCCACAGTATGAACAATTTCTTTTCATCTAAAAATTTTTTGCTTCAAAGCAGGGGCAAAACTCTCAGTGGCATTTCACAGACAAGTGAAAAGACAGCAAACAATATCAACTCTGCAGCAGTGCTGGTACTGAAACCCAGGTCTTCCCACATTTCCTGTTCCATGACTTACTGGGAACATATTCCTTCCATTCTCTGGGCATGTCTCTGCCTTCTCAATAAGCTCCAGTAGCAGCCATGAACTTGCCTGGAATTACTAAAGAAAGGGGAACTGAAGGTCACCTGTGGTTTTGAGGAGATGGGCTAGAGGCCCACGAGCAATCTAGCATCAGGCTCACTGCTGGCAGGGAGCATTGCCACATGGTTCTTTCAAATCTTCTCTGGCAGCAGGAAGATACTGAAATGCAGAATACAGCCAGGAGTCAGGAAGTCTAATGAAGAGCCAGAATGAATTCCTAGCCTTTTTCCACCTCAGTTCTACTGATACAATTAAGTGATTGCCAACAAGGAGCACAATCACTGCGGGTGCCAGAGCATGAATCAGCACATCAGTCTCTGACTGAGGATCCTCCAGTGGTTATCACACTATTCTGTAAGGCCTTTGCTCTGCTCATATTTTCCTTTGCCAACAAAATGAAAGCTTCCATGTTTTATTTGTAGGATCTGTCATAGCACCTCATTCAGGGCAAAGAAGTCTTGCACTAACTTATGCTGCACATTTCAGTCCTGCAGAGGCTCAAATTAGTTCAGACACTACAAGAAATCCTGTAAAATTTATCCTTAAGCACCAGTGGAACAACATTAATATGCTGTCAGGTCCAATAACTGAACATATGCTTTTCTCAAGTTTTGACAGTCAATGTTCAGGGACTGTACTGTCATATTGTCTTGTATTTTTTCATACTTCCTTTTTGTCATGGTACAACTCTACCAAGAACCTGTCACTCAAGTCTTTGCAATAACTAAGTTAAAGTATAAGGTATTTTGTGACCTGGGTATATTCTTAAGGAACTGAAGTAAATTAAAGCAGCAAATACAAGCATTCCAAATAAGATGCTACTTTAGTTTACAAAAATATGTAGGGATCTAAGGATTAACTTGCATGAAAGATGTCGATATTTCACAGTATCATTTAGGAGGAAGGTACCTTAATACAAAACCGTGATACCAAAATCTGATACCTCAACTAGATGCCAAGCAAGTTTGCAGACATACAAAACTGGGGGGAGCTGTCAACTCACTTGAAGGCAGGAAAGCCCTGCAGAGAGACCTCAACAAATCATATGAAGTTCAACACAAAGTTGAACTTTGACAAAGTGCCCAATTCTGCACCTGGGACAGCCTAGGATGTACAGACAGACAGACAAACTGACTGAGGAATGGGATGCTGGAAAGAAGTGCCACAGAAAGGGACCCGGGGCTCCTGTCAGTGGGCTCTTGGATCTGGGTCAGCAGAGCCCTGGCAGCCAGGAGGGACATCCCTGTCCTGGGGGCATCACACCCAGCACTGCCAGCCAGGCAAGGGAAGGGAGTGTCCTGTCTGCTCCGGGCTGGGGCAGCCTCACCTTGAACACTGTGTGTACCTTTGGTCACTGCAATATAAAAAATTAAACTATTAGAGAGCATCAAAGGAGAGCAATGAAAATGGTGAAGGGCCTTGAGGGGAAGCTGTATGAGGAGCAGCTGAGAGCACTTGGTGTGTTCAGCCTGTAGAGGAGGAGACTGAGGAGAAACCTTATTGCAATCTCCAGCTTGCTCATAAGGGGAAGAGGAGGTGTAGACACTGATGTCTCCTCTCTGGTGACAGTGACAGGACCTGAGGAATAGCCTGAAGTTGTGTCAGAGGAGTGTTAGGTTGGATATTAGGTAAACACTCTTCTCCCAGTGAGTGGCTGGGCTCTGGAACAGGCTCCCCAGGTCAGTGGTCACAGTAGCAAGCCTGACAGAGCTCAAGGAGCATTCAGAAAATGCTCTTGGACACCTGGTGTGACTCGGGGGGATGGTTCTCTGCAGGGCCATCATATTCTGTAATTCTGTGATACACCCTAATTCCAGAGGTACCCTTAGCTTTTACAATATTGTCTCATACCTTGAGTTCTGCTCAGCATGAATGAATCAGGATGCAAGAATTCAGTGCCTGCCCATCAAAGTCTCTTGACTTGACAAATGGTCTCATGCCTGACAGCAATCAGAAGACCCCATTCTTTCAAAATGCAGTCAGAGAGCACATTCTGTTAAAGTGTTTGTGTGCAAGAAGGAATTCAGAATTCACTGGACCCGAAAAGAAAGAGAAGCCAACAGGAGCCTATCTCCCTAGACAGGTGGTCAAAGTGCTCACCTGGGAACTGTTTTGAACTGGGACAAAACCCTGACTTCGGGTGAATTCTTTAATCACTGACTGACAGATTCATTCCCTTTCTTGCACTCACTCTCTCACACTATGTTGTATTCCTTAGAAGCAGTTGACACAGCTCTCCAGGGACAAGAAAGATGACTGAAGGCTCTCCTACCTGAGGAGGTTCTGAATATTGGCTTCCTCTTCAAACTGATGGATTATTATATACAAAAGTGGCTACAATCACTTTTTAAACCACAATGTATCTACTTAATTTTTAGAAAGAATTGAGCCAGCATCTATCCTTGGGAAGGTTGTTTAAGCAATAAATCCACAGCTCCTGCCTTATACAGGCCCATTGAACCACTTGCCTACCTAGCCCCAGCTAAAGATTCAGTGCCCTGCACTCCTCCTGAAGGTTGTTACAGAACCCAGCTTGTGCAGCCTTGGTACCACTGTACAGCCCTGTGCTGCTCCACACAGGGTCATCACTGCCTGGGACCTACTCTCCTACCTGGATCCACCGTCCAATTCTAAAAGCTCTAGACAAAGGACACTAATCAACAGTTTCTCCCATCTCACTAAGCACCCACATGAACACCAAACTTTGATTTCCCTCCCAAATTGATCTAGCCACGATCCTTTGCACACTGATCAATTCTCTCCACTATTCTGAAAAAGATGACATGGCAGAATTTCAATGGGAACAGAGAAGAACAGAAAAGGAGAGTCCAAGCCTAGAATAAGTAAGTGTCTACTTGAAGAGTGCCTAGAGTTGGCTGAGAGGAGATGGGGAAGACAAACTCATGTGTCCTTAAGGTCAAAGACAGCTACATCACCCACCAAACAAACAGGGAACTTCTTTACTTCCACAGAATAAAGAAGTAGAAGAAAACGGAGCCTTTCAGGGATGCAACATCAACTCAACTACACTAAATAACATGAAAACCTTTCTCTGCGTTTGATGTGTAGCAGTCATTGCCAGCTGTTAGGAGGCTAGTGTCCTTTTGCAATCTCAAATCAACTCTGTACAAAACCTAGTGCAAAGCTACCTGAATCCAATTGTGACTGACCAATATGAAAACCTGACAGTGCTATCTTTCAACTTTTCATCTGCTGTGCTTCTGTAATGAAAATATTAGGTGTATCTTTTAAATACCCATAAAATTTGCACTAACATTGTGTGAATAGGGTAAAAAAACTTTGAAAGACAAAGCCAGAATTCTGCAAGAATAGCTGGCAGACATTTTGCAGTTTTACAGTGGTTATAGCCAGCATTTCTGCAACAAAGGGGAGTTTCAATTACTCTGGGGCACCAGGCACAGATTGAAACTCATATTTTCTTATCTATTTAAAGTTGCTCAAATAAGCATAAAGCAGTGGTGTAATCAGAGAAGCTATTTCCATTAATCTTTATTTCGATTTTTTTTTAAATAGGCCATAAAGTTAGTTTATAGGGATGATCTTTCTTTGCACGCAATCTCACAATGCACACAATACCTGTGGGTTTACCCAGGCAGTATTCCCACTGAACCTATAGGGATTTTTTTTTTTCTGATTATAGAGTGCAGAGTAATTTCCAGTATTTTATATTAGTTATCTCTGAGATGAGCACTGCCAGTACTGGAGCAACTTTAAACAGAGAAGCAGGACTATATTAGCTTTTGCCTGAATTTTGCTAACTATGACATTTTAGAAGTCCAGAACCAGCTGTTATTAAGGTCCCTGGGTGCATGTTAAGGCAGCACTTGTGATATTCTACATTTAATTAGAACTTTAGCTGAAATATATTGAGACAATAGCCAGGATAAAAGGTCTCCCTCTCATTCAATCAAAAGAAATTATACTCCCCAACATACATGTTAAAAGTTATATTGCTGCAAATTCTAATTAGGAAAAAAATAGAAAAACAATTCAATTACCTCACAAGTACTCCAGTAAGTTACTCATACAGAGCACATGAATGCTGTATCTTCATTACAAATAGTACAGACATGCATTTATTCCTAGTATACTAACAATTGCAGTAGATGATGTAATGTATATAAAGCAGACTGCTAGAAGCAGAGACTCATTTGGTCGGTTTGCCTGGAAATAGGAAAAAATGCAAGATACTCCCATGAACTACAGCAGGCTCTGGATCAGGCTCTACTTGCCTGCCTAATTATGGCTCTTCTGGTTTGCTGGCAGCCACGTTCCAATGGGCCACCCTGCCAAGAGCTCTCCTACTTGCTGCTGACTCTACTACTCCCCCTCCCCAAGGAGGTGGGGGGTTCTGCAGCACAGAAACCAAATACATCCTTCACTAAATTGCCAAAACGTACGAATCCAAAAGCGCAATCCAAAATTCGGTTCAGCTTCAGCAGTATTTCCTTTGTCATATGGAAGTTATTGCGTGTTCTAGTCCAAGGAAAACACAGATAGCCCAAGATGTTACTCCCAAGTCCAGCTTTCAGCACTTTGAAGTGAGCTGCAAGGCTCGAAAGCATTGGTGTCAGCAGCCCTTCCATCCTGCGGGGTTTAATTGCCATCTAGCGGGAATGATGTGCAAATCCATGCCAGAAGAGCTTGGATATTTGCAGGACATTACTACCCAGAAGGTGTTTCCACTGGCTTGACACACCTGGACAGAGATCTCTTTTCTGGGCAGGGAGTGTCTATCCTTTGTGATATCCTTTTGTCCTTAAAGAGAAAGCCATACCTAATCCAAGTAAGACTCTCACCTTTCTGAGGTCTGAGAAAAAAAGCTATTTCTGTATGCCATTCCCAATGTGAGTTTTTCAAAATTCTAGAAAGACTTAAACTAAAGTACCCAGAGCCTAGACTAAGGCACTGGTAAAAAGATTCTGCAATGCTTGGGAATCATCATTAAATCTTAAGTATTTATAGGGAAAGAAAAAACATAATTTTTCACTTATAAGTTATTAAATCCTTAGGACTAACTCAACAAGTAGGCTAACCCTAATTTGCAAGCATATAATCAAAAATTTTCTTATTTTCCAAGTGTAAAGCACCGAGCCTACCAGCAAACTCATTAAGCAAAAGCAATTTCCATTTATAAGAGCTTAGATTCAG
The DNA here is from genome assembly GCA_009812075.1 of Sialia sialis. Classification (NCBI taxonomy): domain Eukaryota; kingdom Metazoa; phylum Chordata; class Aves; order Passeriformes; family Turdidae; genus Sialia; species Sialia sialis. Next base: position 2,871,491 of record VRYO01002410.1, read on the forward strand.
CTTTCCAAATACCTCATTTCTATTCTTCTAATTAGCATGCCACATATGGAAGGTATTATACCAGCTAGCCTTCACCTTTTGTCCTCAAAGCTATGAGAAGGACCAAGTGTTCCTTATTTCCTGATGAATCCTTAATTACTTGCAATATGACATATTCCTCCTTTTTGCTTTTTGATCTCCTGAAATCTAAAAAGGCAAAGCCAACAAGGCATGCTGTCTTACTCTGACCCTTTCATTTTTTATATTTCCCAGTAACTGACTTTAAATAATAAACATTTGTAAATGCATAGTACCCATCTGCATTTCCCTTCACAGACCTGGCAGTCTCTTTGAAAACGGCCCAGCTAAGTTGATGTCCATGAGCAGTTACTCCTCTAAGGGGACAGAGATGTGCCAGACAGCAAAGTGCTGTGTGCCCAGCATGTGCCAGGCCCATCAGATCCCAGCCAGCCCAGTGGTCATCCAGCACAGCCAGCACTGAGTTTGCTCCATGACTTCAGGTCTCAGATCCCATGTGTTAACGTGGGCATCACAGGCTGACTCGTATAGGAAGTGTTGGAGTCATCATGGGTAACTGTGCCTAGTCCCCATGGAACCTAGGAAAATCCAGCCAGGATTTTTCTCAGGCTGCTCGAGCTTTGCTCTCAGGTTGCTCAAGGACAAGAACTCAAAACAAAGATTACACACCTGCCAGAGTACTCACAGACTGTGTTTCTAAAGCAGTGTTGCTCCTCTGCCCAATGAACTTTCTCTAAATTGTTTTGCACAGTGTATACTATTCAAAGCCATGATTTCCTTGAATAAATGCTCTTCCTTGCTCTTGTAAGAGAGTGCCATGTTACTGTGCTTTTCACCACTCGGGAACCACATACAGTAACATCCCCACTCTGAGAATGTCCCAATACCATAACACTCCTGACAATAGCAATGTATGTCAAATGACATTTTTTATCTACCAAGCCCTACAAGATGCATACGCCTTTTCATTCAGCATCCTATCCTGCATACACACAAGCTGCCCGGTAAACAAAAGACAAGAAGCCTACTTGGAAAAGAAGAGCCAACTAAATGTGGCTTTTAGCTGTCAGCCTGGATTTCCTATGTTAATGTACCTTAATCAGACCTGGATTAGCATTTAAGATTCATATTTTGTGTAAGTTTGGAATCTTGAAGTTACTATTTGGTCTATGCTGGTAAAGAACTCCTGAATAAAGTTGACAAAGTTCACATTGACCAATACTACTCTACACCTGTCAGGATTGTCAAATGCTACTTTATGCTTAGGACAGTGGAGACAATGACACCAGTAAGGCTGCCACTCTGAAGGGCTTTGCTTCATAGTGGCTTTATTAAAGCAGAATGAAAATGCAGCCTCAGTGGATGAGTTGAGTCTGCATTTTGCTTAGGTAGTATTGTAGTATACATCTGTATGGTGTATTTAGAAAGTATAAGAATAGCATAAACCTACTGATTTCCTTTTTATTTTTATGCTCTAACTTACTTTGGAACAGAATGGCACCAAAGCAGCTGAAGCAGTTTTCCAGTATATGTGTCTATGAGCAAGGTAAGTTGGTTACATCGGTGACCTTGACTCTCCAGACACATCTATTTAATTGCAATTAACACAGAAGTCCTGTGTATTAAAGTCATACTTTACAGTACATGGCAAGTGAGGACAAAAAGAATGTGACCTGCCAATAAAACAATAACCTTATTGAAAGAAGTTCATTATCCCCAAATGATCTTATTTGTTAATACTGCCTTTCCACTTCAGGCTCTCAGCTACAAGAAAAGCCCAATCACATGCTCCAATCCATGTTAAAGTGCAAGAACAGTTTATAACTCAACACTTTCTGAATTATGATGTCCTTGGGATGTGGAGTTGCTGCTTCAGTCAGTTATTTTTATTTCTCATGTAGCCATGATTCCATCTGGAAACAACACGGTTGGAGCTTCCATGTGCTTCGTGTCACCCTGGAGTGTCCCAGCTTTCCTGGATCCAGTGCTGCAGCTGAATAAAACAGACAAACAGGAGTGGCTGTTGCATAGGGTATGCTCAGCTCCCCACAAGACTGGCAAACCAGGTGGCACCAGGCACTGATTGCTGGAACAATTTTCTGAACCATTGCCCCACAATGCAGTCTGGGTCAAGCCTGACCAGCTACAAGGAAGCTATAGAGAATTTTGGGCTGCTATTGCTGGGCTAATTCACCACATTTGGAAGCAGTATGACCATCTTACCTAAGTGAATGATTTAAGGTGCTCAAAGTATCCAAACAGCCAGACATTTTGTGACAATCTGCTAATAGTCATTAACATTCTCAAATAAAACAACGTCATGTCTCAATGCTAATATTAGTTTAATTAATTACTGTGCTCACAGGGACTAACTTTATACCATACAAACTAAACTGAAAAGAAGTACAGTAGTTTTGGGGGTTTTTTTTCCAAAACAAGGTTAATAAAATCTTAATAATGTATCAGAAAAACACAGATGCAACATAATAATTATCCTTCGCACTTGAATAGCACGTTTCACCTGAGAAACACAAGGTGCTTGAAAGACTAAAATTAATTCTAATTAAACCTCACAGCATCCTGTGTATTATATGATCTTTGGAGAGGTAGGTGAGACCCAGAGGTCAGGTAAGGTGCACAGGACAATACAGGCTGTGCTTGGTGCAGTCAGAACAAAAATCAAGATCCTGGCTTCAAGTTCTATTTTAACTGCTAAGCCACCCTTCCTCTTTTGTCCAGCACCAGGTTTTCTGCTATAGTAAAATGACAGATGAGGCAAAGGAAAGAGCAACCTATTTATATTCCAAAATTTGAGATTTAATGACGAGCTAAATTGTTTTAATAACTGGCTATTTTCTTCAGGCGCTATATATATGCTTCTTCATTCCCTGGGTTTTCATCTCATGCATAGTCTCAGCATGTTGAATCAAGCACTGTGAGGACAGAAATTACCTCTGGAAGGGAAAGGTTTTGTCTGTCCACACAAGATGCATTTTCCAAATCTAGAAAAATTTCAAAATACTCATATAGCAGCAACCATCACAAGTAGTGCTTTCCATTAGAAATACTTGTTAAAACATACATATTTAACTAACTGCATTTTAACTAGACTTTTAATAATTATTCAGTTCTCAGGAAAGATAGAGGGAAACTGAAGAATTCAGACAAGAGAAAAGAAAAAGGTTCCAACCAGATAATTGCTTAGACAAAAGATAAACACTTTATAAAGCATAAGAATAACATTTCACATTACAAGAGATGTAACATCTGCAAAAGAATTTTTTTTGTCTTTTTTTCTTAACTTATAGTTATTTAAACTATAAGACAGAGGAAAGTGCTTGTTTCAACAGGTGAATCTTGTTAACTACGCCTCAAATCTATTATTTGAAAAATATCAGCAAACTTAATAATCCCAGCAATTATATGACGGTCATCAAGGAAGAGATTTCATTTGCAAGAACCAATTATTCTGGATGCTTAGTTTCACCAATGTAATTCAAAATGTCATTGATTTAAAATATGATACAAAATGTGGACATTTGGGAAATGGGGAGAAAACTATTACTAACTTCCAAAGAAAATTCAATTTTCACAGTCCTATATCCTACATAATTCTCAGTGGCCAAACAACCAAAGCTGACAGCATTTGCATGCAGTTTAACACTACTGGTCCTTTCTACATGAAGGAAAGCAGGACAAGATAACAAATCTGATTGTAACCACCCATTAAAGGACAAGATTAAGGAAATTTCAACAGACAGGACAAATCATTACGCTTAAAATTACTAAAATACATAACACAGGCTTAAGTCTATTTAAAAGTGTGTCTGCTGAATTTACCCTTTTTTCATAGAAAAATTACATATTCTGATGAATAGAAAACCATCTATTATATTTTTTGTGTCACAGTATTTAAAAATCTGGTCTCTAACAACTCATTTCTGGAGCTAAGACATACAGAATGAGATACAGATCACAGAAGAGCTGAGGCTGGAAGGGACTTTTGGAGGCCCCCAGTCCAAACCCCTTTCTCAGCACAAATCTAGCTTCAGCAGATTGGTCCAGGCTCAGCTTTTGAACACCCCAAGAGAAGTGACTGCCTTCTCTTTGGGTAACCTGTTCTGGTGTTGAACCACCACCCTAGTGAAAAGAAAAAAATCTCATATCTGCTTGAAATACCTGTTGCTATAATATGTGACCGTTGACCGTGTGTTTTGTTGCATCCCTCTGAGTAAAAAAGGTATTAAACAATTCCTTTCTGAGGCTCTTTTTCCACAGTGACATGACTGTGTTTGGTATCTGAACTCCTGGATCTTGTCCATATAACCCACAAGAGTAAGCATGTTTGGTTTTTTGCTTTCTTCCTAAGTTTTTTTGAGATGAAGACTAGGTGTTTCATGTGGCCTATGAGCAAACTGTAATCAATTAAACTGAATAGCTGGAATCCCCAACAGAAAAACCATAGCATGCATTCCAGATGAACAAGTAAGCTAATGTACAAAAACCAAACTAGCAAAGTACTGCATCAATAACTGCAGCCACTAGTATCAAATTCCTTGCTGCTACAGAACCCTCAGTTACCACTCACATAGAACTTCACTCTTTGCTGTTACTGTTTGGGTTCCAGGTCCATAAGGTACACAAAAAATCTGTGATCCTGGAAGAACTCTTTGTTGGGATGGGAGGAGGTGAGAGATGACAGCGGCTATATTGCAGTAGCAGATCACCTTGCCTCACATCTACCAATCCTTTCCTGAGGAAAACGTCTCTCAGATGAACTTCTACTTCCTAATTCAGCAATAAAACCTTCCTCTTTCTTCTACTCTACCAGCAACGTTTCCTGTTTAAAACACATTTTGCAATTTTGCAGAGTCTTTACATCAAGGAGTGGGGGAGGGGGAATGTGTATCTATTTTTTTAAGTGAAGAGTTTTTAATAGAAATTGTGATGTTATGAAGGTCCAGGACACCATAAGGAGTATGCTAGATACCATTCTACAAAGGTGAGAAAATTGCTTGTTTGCTGCTTGTGCCGGCTACACCTGGACACTTGCATGACAGAGCTAATCCTATTTAATAAGCAGACATGGTTTTATGAGAGTTCTGCTTTTACAATCCTCAGTGTCTCAGAGTCTATAATCCAATTGTTATTCACTTCCATCAAAAAAATAATTGAAACTTCCACACACTGATTTTTGGTTAGGTTTATTTCGGTGTTTTTTTTAGTGGAGGGACAAGGAAAAAGAAGCACAAAAATTGAATTAATTCCACTTGAAAAATCCTAGTTTCACTGACCAATATTTCTGAGAGAAATCAAGATACAAAAAGGTTTTTTCTTTTCAACGTCAAAACTCAGTGAATCAGAAAGGAAATTCTGTGATAAGCTTCTGTTTTGCCACAAGAGCCAGTTTTATTACTTTCCATGCAGCCATTAACCTCTGAAGTAATGGATTGGCATGCCAATCATTTAATTGGAGAAACACAAGAAGAATGACTCTGTTGGCAGAGAGCACTGAAAGGCAAAGAGAAAAGTTCCTGTTCATGTCTGATACATCAACAGTCTGTAAGAATCACGGATATATTTCTTCAGGGTGAGGCTAAGATCCACAGAAGTGTTAGTTCATCTTATCCTGCCCAAGACGTCTAACTCTCAGAGATACTAAGCACCAATAGTTCTTGTGAAGAAGACTGTGCTCCTGATTGTCCATCATAGTCATCATCATCCAAAGCTAGGCATTACAATTTTCAAGATTCACTTTGCAAATAAAAAGGCCTCAGTCTTTAGGACTCAAAATGTGTGCTTTGAAATATTCAGGTGACTCTCGAGCTGACTTAATTTCACTGTGATTCTATGATGCAAAATGAGTGATAGGATCAGAGGCCATTGCCTAAGTAACAGCACTACAGGTAAACATGCTTCCCATAAACACCTGCTTGGCTCCCAGATGCTTTCAAATGAAAAAGGAAAAAAAAAAGATAGGGTTATGAAATAAAATAATCAAAATAATCAAAGGCTTACTACAATAAGTAGTAGTAAATAAACATTAGTAGTAGTGTAAATAAACACTTACAGCTTCTATTTATGAAATAACACAGTGTGAGGCCTAAGGAATACACATAAGAGAGCAAGGTATGTATTTATATATATCCCATGTATGCAAGTCACAATATTGTGCAAGAAAACGATCTAGGTGGCTTTGATCTTTGTGCTGGTTGGGGTAGAGTTCATTTTCATCATCATGAAGTGGGGCTATGTTTTAGGTTTGTACTGAACACGGTGTTGACAATATAGAGACACTTTTGTTATTGCTGAGCAGGGTTTACAGAGCCAAGGCCTTTTCTGATTTTTTACTGCCACACTAGCAGGGACATTGCAGGTGCATGGGAGGCTGGGAGGAGACACAGCTGGGACAGACGACCCAAACTGACCAAAGGGATATTCCAGACCATCTGACATCATGCTCCGTGTATAAAGTGGGGGGAAGAAGCAGGAAATGGGGGGTGTTTGGCATGATGGAGTTTGTCTTCCCAAGTCACTGATACGCAGGATGTGACCCTGTTCTCCTGGAGATGGCCTGCCCATGAGAAGCACTCAAATCCTTGTTTTGCTTTGTTTTTGTGTGCAGTTTTTGCTTTCCCCATTAAACTGTCTTTACCTCAACCCACAAGTTTTCCAGTTTCTACAGTTCCAGTTCTCTCTCTGATCCCACTGGTAGGAGAGTGAGTGAGCGGCTGCATGGGGCTTGGGGTTAAACCACAACAACTTCCATTTTAACTCTTAGCATTTTGCAAACAGCCACAGAGCATCTGTTACCAATTGCTTCTGTACCAGTTTCCACGCTCCTATTGTGTAAAACACTGTTTATTTAGTGCATTTCTTGCAGCTACACTAGCCTTAGCTCAGAGAGGTCTCAAATACTCCTATAGTACAGAACACTGAGTTGCTGCCCAGCCCTCCACACACCTGCATGGCCAAGTGTCCCATTTCTGCTGGAGGGCAGCGTGGAGCAGGTGGATAGAGACAGAGTTACTGAAAGCCTAACAAGATTTTTATTTTTTCCCAAGCTGCCAAGGTATTTAAAAATAACAGTGCTGCTTTGAGGACAAAAAGCAAAAGGATAAACAGAAGCAGGCAGAGATAAAACTCTACTAACAAAACGCTCAGGATTTGAAAAAAGCATCTCCCTGTCCAGGCTGCTTGGATAGGAGCTCTCCTGTTCTTTACAGGGCTAGACTCTCACTGTTATATTTTTTAATTCAGTGATAAAGCAAAAAGACTTTTTGCTGGAGAAGTAGATTTGTTTTGGAGATTTTTTTTAACATGAAAACCATTTGTTGCCCATGAAGATATCCAACAGCTTGTTTCTTTTCCAGCTTTTCTTAAAACCAGATTTTGCAACATAATAGGATATCTCTGAATAAATAACACAAACTCTAGTGGGTTTATGCAGATTGGAGCACCCAAACACTGTAGCAAAAAAGCACTCACTGTTGAAAAGCCTCCACTAGGTTCCAAGAACTAGCTAAGTAACATTACCATTTTGTTTTCAAATGGTTAGTCTCACAGATCTGCTCTCCATACTTCCCAATTCAGCAACAGTTTTCTTCAGAAAGTTCAAGTTTCTGACAATTTATTTCTTCTTCTACCACAAGTCTATCCAACTCTCCAGTCTTGTCAGTGTTTCACCTTAGAAAATGCACCAGACTAGAACTATTTCAACTCAGGAACCCATGGTCCACATGGGTCTCTTTAGAATCCCAGCTTTGCTCACATCCTCTCCACTAGAACAGAAAAAATGTTATACACAATTACCACACAAGATCATAAATTCTTGCCTGACTCCTCAGATGACTCACTTAGAATTTATTAGCACTTTTCTGATACCAAGTTGCAAATATTATCAGGTAGCAAAAAAAATAAATATTGCAAGAGCACTAGGTATTAAGCTTAGTTTCACATTTAAGGTGTATCTGGGATTACAGACCCAGAACCATCTTGTTGATCTTACTCAGAAAGCTCATTGCTAGATCCTAGAGCAGACTCCCCAGACTGCACCTTGAAGAAGACACATTTGAAAACACAAATATGGTACTGTTGCTGTATCTATCCCATCAGTTTAGTGCACTGAAAGTTTTTCTGCACTGTGAGACATCTGGCACATGTACCCTAGCCTGTGCAAGGGCCTGAGCCAGATATACTTTTACAGGCTTTTTGCAGACTTCATTCCAAGATTCTGAAAACACTGAATCAGGTTCAATCCATGTGAGATAAACCAGCTCCTGGATCTGAACTTTTCTTCAGGAGCATTCCAACTCTGTGTGTTTTGCCTATGTAACGTACAGTAATTTCACGCTTATAAGCCGCACCTTTTTGACTTAAGTTTTCAGCTGAGCCTGGAAGTGTGGCTTTTCACCCAGTGCGACAAATTCCAGAGAAATGCCAACCCAGAAGTGCGAGCCGGGCGGGCGGGGAGCTGCCACAGAGCCGCTGCCGGGTGGCTGGAGAGCTGGAGCCACTGGCAAGCGGGCGGTGAGGCTCGGTGCTTCCGAGCGGTAAGCCACCGCCACTTTTGGGTGGTGATGCTCACCGCTTTTGAGTGGCGTGGGGAGCTGCCGCAGCTGCTGAGCAGGCGGGGAGCCGCAGCAGCCGGCGCCAAGGGCGGGAGTGCCGGGGCCCATGGCAAGGGGAGGGCGCCTGGGGCTGCATTTAAAGGCTTCGCCGGTCTGTGAAAAATGTTTGCAAATTGAGCACCTGAGAACAAACCCCACGATTGCGCGATTCTGTTACTAACTGGTTACTTTGTTGTGCGCAGATCCTTGTGTTAAAAAAAAAATAAAAGTGCGGCTTATCACCTGGTGTGGCTTATTTATGGACAAATCCCCTAGTCTTCCCAGCTACCCAGAACTGCGGCTTATATCCAGGTGCAGCTTATAAGGGTGAAATTACTGTAAGTTCACTGGTCATGCCTCGGCGCCCAAAAGCAGCTGATGGTTAAATATCCAGAATATAGAATACCAGGGTGGATCCTGTCACTCAAAAATATTGCCATTTGTCCTCTTCATTTCTGTTCTGCTGGTTGTTTTCTGCCCCAGAATAGAAGTGAACAGAAATTTTTAAAAAAGCAGATAATTCGAGAACTTCAGGGAGCAACCTATGTGGAGTATACTTGTGTTTATGAGCACCAGAGTGATCTTCTTTATCCTTGCAGGCATAGGAGAAAATGAGCTTTTATTTTCTTCTAGTGCTGGCCTCCCTGATTCATGTTACCTTTTCACCCCAGTTAACATTCTTGTTGCAAGGAGCACGCAAAAATCAAAGAAGCAACCACGTACAACTAGGGCTAGTGCCCTGTTTTACAACACAAAGGAGACGGCTGTAGGCATTCTTCAGAAATTGAAAAGCAAGGAAAAAAAGGGTGTGTTGGGGTATATGAATTTTAATTTCATAATTACCCTGTTATTTAAAGCTAATGAATAATTACTACAGCAACCTTGATGTCATACAGCATACTCACCCACAGCTCAAGATGAAACTAGAGAGTTACATTTGGGGCCCCAGTCCTCCAAATACATCTTATTGAGTTTAACACCTGGTTTGCCAGCATCTCATGGCATTACTCTCCATTTACTGAATCAGATTCTTCAGTGGCCTTCATTGGTCTCAAAACAGGTTCATACCAGAAATCACATCAGAGACATTCACTTCAGAATTCTTGACATTCATGTTTGCATTTATTTTTCAATTCCTCCTTGGAATTGCTTCTAGTATTTAGAACTTTTTATGTGCTTCTGACAGAAGTGCTTCTGACAAGGAAAGAACAAACCCAGACCCCTTCATTTAGTACACGTGATCCACAATAAACGATGAATCCCAAAAGTGAAAGTAAATCCAAGCAAGCTGTGACAAGAACTTTTGCAACTCTTATAAAACTAGAACTTTGAAAAATTAAGGCACTAGAGGTCTATATTCTCCTCTGTAAATCCTACAATAGGGCCAGCAAAAAGAAATTTTAAATGACTCTCCTATAAGCAAGCTTTATCCGCATTTGACATTAAGTAAAAGAGATTTTCTGACTACTGTGGGCTCCTGTGTGGGAATCATAGAAAAAAAAATAATGTTTGAAGAAGAAAAAAAAGATAGAAAATACTAACCTCAAATATGCTTTCCCCCTATTATCCCCTCTCCGAGGAAAATTTACTGACAAAGGGTGATTCTGATAAAGAGTGGTGCAAAAGCAGATGAAATCCCACTACAACTCCAGGTTACTATGAAGGAATAAAAACTGTATTACCCTATGGAAAGCAGGTAGACTTTATTCAGCTGCCTTATCAACAGTGAAATCACAGTTTTATACACCACAAAACCAGAAATAGGCCTGCTTTAGGCAAATGTGGGGTTTTGTAGGGGGAAGGGTTGGGTTTTTGTTTCAGGTTGGTTGGGTTTTTTGTTTGTTTGAAAGACAAGCATGGCAGAGTGCAGAAGAAGAATGCAAGCTGACTCACATAGCAAAGTAATGACCCTAGCTCACTTCTGAGTAGAGGGAAAAGAATGTGTGCAATGTCTTTCTTGTCAGAATAGAGGAATAGGCCAGCCCTTCTCTCACCAGCACAGGAAGAGATGCACAGAGACACAGTACAGAGCATAACACAGCATGCAGACTTCAATTCATCCCATCTTTCATTGTTCCTGTCATCACAGCTCCACAGTTCTGGGAAAATATACTCAGGGTGATCTAATTGTTATTAACACTAAAATTGAAATGTGGATATTAACTAGGACTACCTATAGTGTGAAAGAATTTAGGACTAATTTCTAACACCTACCACTTACAATGTGTGTTCAGTACTCATCCTTCTTCTCCTCATTGATATTGCTCTGATGATATTCTTCAGCTAGAGTTACTGTCTGCTGGTATAATGCAACAGACAAATGATCAGCCATATATACACTGTACCAATATAAAGCAGAGACAGTTAAAAGATATGAGATGATGTTGTTTTCTCAATCTCAGAAGTATTCTGATATTTCTAATGTAACAAATTCTTACAGAAGAGTTGCACAAAATAGCCATTACAGACATCACAGCAGCCTGCATCACCTGCAGCTCATCATTTCCAAGGTGGTTTTCTCATTTTTAGCGATCTTTCCAAAATCACCTTGACATGGATGTCAAATTTTACACAAAAAATAATGACATATGATCCCCATTTTAATTCTGAGAAAGAGACCTGAGATTTCCAGTGACCAGAAAGAGAACAAACAAAAATTGGGCAAAGATCCTGGACTACCATTAAAACGATTCCCTTTAACAATCAAATGTAGATCCAAACCTCCTCCATTTTATTTCTCTAACAATGTGAAGTACAGGCTAATTGCATGTGAACTTTGCTGTCTTTGGAACTAAAACACTAAGCATGATTTGCTTCGGACATTGAATTTATTTGGTTCTCATGCAACCCCAGCCATAAGAAAACTTTACCCTCAGAAGACATTTCTTACCTGAAAGGTAAAATTACCATTATTTTAAACACCAGAAGCATGTGACACTAGAGTACATGAAGACAGGAAATAAATGCATAATGCTGTCAACTGTCCATTGAAACTTTTATTTTCTCAACCTCTGTGTTAGGTTGTTCAAGTTGTCCACAATAATCTAACTGTTCACTGCTTTGCAGATCTGAGCCCCAGGACAGGATTAGCCAGAATCAGCTGGACAGACACAAGTCTAAACCACTAAGGAATGATATGTACATGGTATTTCCAGAATGCATAGCAATAACTCTAAGTGGAAACATTTGTTCTAGCTGTCTTGCCTTGACAACTTCATAAAGAGCATGAGCTGTATCTCCACATCAGTTCTCAGTTATACAGACTGCAATAAACCAAATCTCCTCTTTGTTGATGTGAACTAAACAAGTGAAAATTCAGGAAAAGATTGAAGTCCCACCCCTTTAACTGGCAGACAGGTGCTAGCATGGAGATAGGCAAGAAGTCAGGCTAAGCCCAGCAATTTCACATGCAGGTACCAAAAAAGCACAAAAACTCCCAGGTAGGCATCAGACACTGCTCTAGTCAGGCTTTCAGGGTCACAGAACAGAAATTAATTCTTATGAAAACAGCAGAATACATAGACCACAAAAAAAAACCAAAACCAAAAACAACCAACCAACCAACCAACCAAACCACAGGAGGAGAGGTCAGGGTGTTTTCTCAGGGGAACACAGTGATGTAAGTTTACCACTCCAAGATGTTTCACTTTTCAGAGAGCAAACAGCAAAATAAATCATTATTAGGGTGGAAATTGTTCTTGGTCCCTTGTTAGGACTGCTTTTCCCCCTAGTCTAGGCATCATGCAGATGAGCAGCAGGTCCAAATAAGAGTCTGCCACACCACAGAGCTTCTCTGCTGTGTTCTGTGCTACCTCTTTCCTGGGAACCGCTGCAAAAAAATGCTGTTGTTCTGCAATAGGATGGTGGAGAAGACACCTGACACCTGAGACACAAGACACCTGAGAAGAAAGACCCTGACAGTTGTCCTACTGTGGATTTCAGGAGGGGAAACACTATGTATTTCTTCACATGTAAACTGATTTATCATGGTGTTAGTCGCCTCTGGGTTTTACCCCCTTGTCAGGAAGAGGATGGAAACTATGAAGAAGAGAATAATGAATGTAAGTCACAAAGACAACAAGTGGGTCTTGTCCATTAAAGGGATGGAGGAGGAGGAACAGCCTGGGGGTGCAAGGAGCACTCCGGAGCTTGTTTGCAGAGGAAGAAGGGTGAAGTGAATGGGCAGAGTCAGAGCACAGCTACCACTGACCATCAAATGCCTCTTTAGAAGCTGTCTCAGGAACAAAACAGCACTGGTGTTTGTCACCTTACAACACACATTTGGCTACATCTGCTTTGGGCCCTGACACCCTTTGCACGTTTGATTCTCAGTGCTAGCTGCCTTACACACTAGGCTCTGCTGACACAGCCTGTGGGGACATGGGGAAGAGAGGCAAAGAAAGACCAGGCAACTGAAGACAGTGATTGTGCATCACAAGCTCTGGTTCTCAATTCACTTACAAGGGAAAAAATAGACAGTTGGATAGCACAAACACTGCTGAATCTTTGCTATTAAATGAAACTAACTTTCATTATTTCTGCACCTGCCTTGTAATTGTGACAAGCAGGGTAAATGCAAATGTATTCTAGTTAATATTAGTTTTCTGAAACCACATAAAAATGAAACAAAATTTGGATTTGAAATATCCTCCATGTCGAAATAAAGCTTTATAACACCTGTTGAAGCAGCTATAAAGCTATTGCTGCATATCAAAACAATAAAAAGACAGCCCAGTGTGTGTTAATGTGGCAGTATTACAGTACATTACACCTCTTAGCTATTTTTATAGATTTATAAGAACTGAATTTCCCAGTTATTCTATCTTCCCACAGGCCTCACTGCCATGGATATAAGTCATCCACCCATTCACTGTATGCAAAATGTTAGATACTGAGTGCCCAGGACCAGACCAATTACTCACATAAAGAAAAGAACCATGAACAGCTTCCCTGTGGATTAACACCCAGATTCAAAGCTATCATTTACTTCCCTTAACACACTACTTTTCAGAAAGGCAGAAGCTCTGACAAACCACAGAAACAGAAAGAATGAAGTTCAGTATTTCAGTTTCATAATATATGCCATAGTAACTCAGTTCCAAAAAGGGTGGGCATTGGAGCTTGGATGAAAGTTTCAGAATGCCATTAAGTTAAAGGGGCCTGTAACAAATCTTATGTTTGTACAGTGGGCAAATCCATTATTCAATATCCTCCACAGAATATGCTAGACCTCGTGGATTAGGAGTTTTATTAAGTCTTTGTAATGTGCTTCCCTCAGCTCTATTTCTATCGTTAGGTTTTGTTGCCATGGGAGCTCTCTGGACATTAGCCTTAGAAAAGTCACCTGAATTACTGAGAAACAGAGAATAAAAAACCTGCAGGGATTTCACAACTGTGTGCAGAGATTTAAACCACTGTGTACATTAATTTCAGATTACTCTCTGTTTCAGGGCCTTTGGTCCACATGGGGGTATCCTGTTGATCTACTGTGTCTTTCAAGAGCCAGTTCCAGTCTGTTGAGGTTTTTAATTACCTGACTTCTATTTATTTCCTAGCTGTGAAACACAAAAATTTCTCATGATTTAATGAGTCTATGGATAAACTAACTTTAAAATATATGCCATCCTTGGAGATCAAGTAGACTTGCCACAGTTTAAGATCCTGTGTGGTTTATTAAGCAGAGAATAATATATGTCTCAACAGACATTCAGTAAAACAGAAGAATGCTATTTAAATGATTTGTGGATGGCCTGTCAGGGAAGATTTAATGCATTTCTGATGATGGAGCATTATTTAATCCATGTTCAGAAACAGATAAAAATAGATAAATAAAAAAATCTACTGGGAAATCATCCACCACCACAAGTCCTCACCAGCAGAGAATTATTGGGTGTTGTATGAACGGAGAGTTTGGCAGCAGAATTTTGGAGTAACAGAAGCCCATGTCATAAAAATATCCTTTTGAGTAGTGCCTCTATGAGAAAATTCAGGAAAAAAGCTACAGCAAACCTGTAATGAAGATTTTAGCATCCTCTCACATTGAGTAAATAGGAAGCCATGTTATGACTCACCTGCTGCATCAGACCTTCAGGCTGTAGTCTCTGAAACACCTGCTGTTTGAAAAGCCAAAAGAAATAAAGATAACCTGGATAAATGTGTGACAGGAAGGGCAGTCCTGCAAAAGAGGCAGATGTCAAATATCAGACTGTTCCTAGAGCACAGGCTAAGGCCTGTGCTATTATCTGAGAAAGCAGAGACACATAAAAAGAAAAGCAAAGGTGACAGTGGTTGGAGGGGGTGGAAGGTACAAACTGTAGAGGTGCACAAAGGAGTTCTTTTGGTTTGATGCCAGGCTCCAGTGGAGTAGTGGTTCAGGACTCAGTTTCTGTACATTCAGCAACTTCTTAAGGTGAGAGAAATGGCACAGATTATGTGCTGTATTCTGAACAAGGAGTCCAGGTACTGGTGTGATCAACAAGGAAGATCTAGAATTGAAGATGAAAAGGAATTTCTCAAGCTTCAGCCAAGATGCAAACATTTTAATTTACAAAGCCCAAGAAAGAAAAGGGCTCCATCCATTTCCCCAATTTACAGAGCCCACATACTTAACAAAAACATGGTCTTGTACAGTATTCCTTTTTAAATAGAAACAACCTACTTTTCTAATTAGTAAATAAAAACAAGCCTTCTGCCTTTTACCTTCTTTTTCCTTCCCCCACCTTCAATATCTCTCATCTTGTACCTCTTTATGACTGAGCAAAACTTCTCACTTTGCTGGGGTAAAGCTGAAAACCATTTATTTGCTTGAAAAAGGACAGTAGCTGTATCAGGAGTATCTGGCAAAACAGGCCAGAATCGAGATATGGGACTTAAAGAGAACTTGATCTGCCCCCCTCTCATGAGTTGTCTTCTGCAAACTTGCTTTGTCAATCCTCCCTATAACCCAGCCTGCCCCAGGAGGCTCTTGTACAGCAGCTGTGGTAAAGGCTGAGGAATACTGAGGACAAGGGAATGGATGCCAGCAAAGAACTTTTCTGTCTGTGCACTCTGTTCCTTTCCCTTCAAGTTAATAGGGACTAGAGCAAACCCTTTTGTAATGAACATAACAAAAGATGATGAGTTAGCCTCAAAGCAGTAATAAAAAAAAAAATAAAGAAGTCTTATAATAAAAAATGCATTCATATAACTGGGTTTTATTATTTCCCACAGTTTTACTTTAATATATGACTCAGGGTGTGGAGATGAAGGTGTGATTCAGAGCAATAATGGGACTTTAAAAGCTTGTGCCACAGGGGTGGGCTAGGCCCTCTGGTTGCCATTTACAGGAAGCCTCTAGTCAAACAAAACTCCTACCTAGTCCACTTTACTTAGTCCATGTAAGATAAAATGCACACAAGGCATGGCAGGTATACTGGGAGGAACAGATGGCAGATATGTAGATGAAGACAGAAAACAGCATGACTAGAAACTAGCAGAAATGAAACCACTAACTTTTAGATATTGTTAAGTATTGGTAGCACTTAACATCAGGTATCAGACAGAACACCTAGACCTTGCAAAGTGTTTGGCCATACCTTTTAGACTTTAGGAGCTGAGCACCCTGAAATCCTGCAGCACATGGTGCCATCAGCAATCACTGCTGGGTAACCAAAGAGAAGCAGGTAAAGCATGCAGGTGTTCATCTTGGCTCTGGCTTTCTGCACACACCTGTGATTGCTCCGTTGAGAATCACCAGCACAGCAGAAAATTGTGTTTGCTCCCTTTCCTTCAAGAGGTCATCTTAGGAACTGTCAGTGGAAAGAAGCAGATGTTGTTTGTGAATTAAAGGAATATATCAAGCCTCAGTAGCAAGTGCAGCATTCAGCCAGAACCAATTTAAACAAGATTCTTTGACTTGTCACTAGTTTCCCCAAAGCGCCAAAGATTTGGGTTGAGCTCAGCTTGAATGGCCAACAACTCAGATAGAAAAACACCATTTTGTCTGAGTTGTCAGCAGCTTCCTGAACTATTCCTAAAACACTACAGGACTCCACTCAACAGTTTGAGACTTTCCAGCTGAAAAGGTTCCATGTGCCACAGCATGGACCAGGGTTCCAGTTCAACAAAGCACTTAAGCGCATTTCATTAACAGCACTTGCTGAACAGTCTGTTATCCTGTAGTTCCACAGGTAATACAAAGTCTAAATTATCAGTATTTCCAATGCTATGCATTATGTAGTGCCAGATTCCTGCACTCAGTACTTTGGGACTAGCTGCTCTTGAAAAACTTTGAGCAAGATTTCCTAAGAAAATGAGAATTTGCAGTCATGCTATGTGTATACCTGTCTGTTCACATCTTCCAAGTTTGAAAGGAGTAAGAAGATGGTCAGGAGGAATTAAGCATAAATGTAGGGTGTCAAGAAAGGAGTACGAAAGGCAAAATACTGAAGAAAGGCAGAAAAAGCCACTGAAATTACAGTGAAAAAGCAGCAGCCTTTGCTCTGTTAACATACAGAATACTGCTGGAAGACAGATCAATGAGATTACCAGTAAAGGATGATCTCTAGGTTCTGATCCTCCTTTCTATTAAGGACACAACCTTTCCGTTTACAAACTTCCCTTCCATTTCCTTACTGTGATGTACTGAGAACATGTGAATATCGACACCCAGCCAAAACTGCATATTTCCATGAGGCTGATGTGATTACATGAAGGATCTTTAGCCAAATGTACACACATACACACAGAGAATAGCCCAGCTACTTCCAACATCATCTTCTCTAATGCTGAGTTGCTCTAGAAAGAAGATATGAGCTGCCTTGGAGAATCTTCAGCTTCTACTTGCATTTGTGCATGCTGCTCACTGTTTGGATTGAAGGCCCTCTGCACTCTCTACAGACAGTGTGGCCAAAAATTCTCATTGCACCCACTCACCTCCTGAATTTCATCAGGCTACACCCAAAGAGCCTAACCTCTTCCAAAGGAAAAAGGCAAGCAGGAGAAAACTCTGATGCTATCATCAAAAACACTGTGATGATACACTCCACAGTAAATCCCCTACTGTCAAAGCCTAGCACAAAGAAAAGGTGTCCTATGCCTCCTCTTCTTGAAAAGGTTCACTATCGATAATACCAAAGGATAATGTAATACATACAATATATACAGGCAGAGTGCAACAGGAAGGAACATCTAGTTTACAGGTAGGCAGGCAAGTTCAGAGAGGTAAGAAACTTGTCCTAGATCATACTATCTGGGTGTGATCAGTATCTGAGCTTCATTCACTGTTTTCTGGGCTGGTGCATATAGCAGGTGGGAGTGAATCCTACCTACCCACAGCATCCCTGCTCCTATTCAGCTTTTCCTTTAACACTAATCATTCTTACTGGGTAGCACTCACACTGCAGACTGACAGTTTTAAAAATGACCACCCAGAACTGACAGAAAACCAACAGTGCTGCAGTACTCTTGCAGTCCATATTCTTCAAGCAGTGTGACAGAAAAATGGTCTGGTGGTGCTGGTACAGTGCACTTGAACGGGACAGGTGTACAGCATTATCTGCATCTCACTCCTACTCTGCTTTATGTGTTGGCAAAAAGAAGCAGCAAAAAAGCTCAAAAGCAACCCAGTCCTTTTTGTCTGAGTGCACCTGTACCCTGCAGCAAGCAGAAAGGAGGGGTAGGTGGATGACCCAATGTACTTGCGAGAGCCTGTCATCTCTGTCTCAGCAAATTTTGGGGCCTGAGTTTGTCATTAGTGGGGAAGCCAAGCCCAGGTTTTAACTTCCTTGCAGGTCTGTTTTCCCTCTCTACCAGAGCAAATTATTTCATAAAAATTATTCCAGCAGGTTTACAGTGTAGTTTCTGTGAACTCATTTAATAAGTAACTACTGGAGGGGACGTGTGAATCTAAGCACAGTGCACTTGTTACGATCCGATTTAAACACAGAGGAACAAAGAAAGCCAAGTCTCTATATATAAACCAGTATGAACTTCGAAAGTCCAAAATATTCCAAAAAACGAGGTTGAAACCTAATGAGATTAAATGTTCATGCCAAAAATATGATATATTTTTATTTAATAGTAAGGGAAGCAAAGAGAAAGAAAAAGTAGAGAGGTTTCGGAAAAGCCAAGGTTACTTTAAAACAGGATAGGTCACCATCACACTGTAGTACCTTCACTGCTGCTCAGACGGGGTGGGGGCAGCGGAGCAGTTCTGGCCTTTTTTGTTTCGTTTTGTTTTCCTGCTGTTTGAAGCTCTTATCTGCCGTCTCCGATCTCTGGAGCCCTTTGGCTGGAATGCGGCTCCGAGATGCAGGAGCGGTGCCCGATCCTGCAGCCGAACCTCGGGGTGCTCTCACCACAGGACGCAGGACGCAGGGGTTCCACAGCTCGCTCGTGACTTCGGTCCAGGGCTGCAGCTCCGGGGGCTTCTCAGGCGGGCGGTGTCGGCTCCCGAGGCCGCAGGGAGCAGGTGATGGGGGGAGGAATGCAAAGGTCTGGGATTCTGCCCCTCCCTTTCCCCTCCACATTTTGCACCAGTGTCGCCTTCCTTGCTACGGCCTCAAGGCGGGCTACCCACGGTCCATACCGCACGCAGTTCTCAGGTGCCCACGAGTGATGATGATAAGCAGGTACAATGATGAAGCATTTTTGGGAGCCTTTCAGGTGTTGAGCAGTCATAATGACAAAACACTTTTTGGGGCCTTTCTCTTGTTATTAGGCTCTTACATCACTTAACGCAAATATAGATTTCTGTCTGTAAGACAACTCTTCATCTTGCAGACAGATTTGCTCATGGGCAACAGGGGAATCTACTTTATTTGTCTTTCTTTGTGCACACATTCACCAATACATTAAGTGAAGAGTGTGATACATGTTCTAACTTTGTTATTCTTCTTAAAAATTATAATATTGTACAGATAAAAGTGTTATAATTTCCTTACTATTCCACAATCCAATAGATGCACCACTTATAAACAGAAGTGGGAACAAAAAGTATTTTTTGTATTTCGGAGGCTGCTAGAAAACCGAGTGTGCCAAACTGCCTTACCCATTCTCTGAAGTACACAGCAAAAGAAGGTTCTACAATGGAGCCTCCACTGCAAGCCTGTGCCCTGTAAAGCACATTGTGTGGCTCCACTGGACAGATTAGGAACAGAAATCTCATCTGTGCTGCACAGCTAAGGAACACATCTTTGCAGGAAAGGTCCAGCTGAGACATGATAGATTTTTATTGAATTCTTCTGGTGGAACAGGCCATAGAAGTACACCTTATCTCTCCCAGGGAAAATGAATAGGCTAATGTAAAGCCTCTCAGCCAGGGCACACAGTTCACAGGCCTTTTCAAAAGCTGCTCCTTTCTGCGTCTCTGCTGTTAACATCTTACAGCTGAGTCCCAGTAACTGGCTGTGTAAGCACTTCTAGTCAGTTCTAGGGCAAAATCAAACAAGTTCGTTCAAACCACTGTCAGGTGGCTCAGCTAACTTGTTTTATTTTGTCCTGGAAGACTGAGGAGTGTTCACAGGTCAGGAAGAGTCAAGAGGGAGCTCTGAAATCCCAGATGAAGGAAGTTAACTTGGCATCCTAAGCATTGCCCTTTGAAGGCAAAGCCAAGACAGGGTAAGTTAAGCAGCACTGGCTTTGCCTTAACAAAATCAACTAGCAGGAAGGCAGTACCCAAAAAGGCAGGAAACAGCAGTGCACCCCATCATGTCTCGCTGGTAAATCATTCAAGTAGCAGTCTGGAGATTTCCTCTGGCTGCTGAGTTGCCTCCTACTTGCAGAAAGCTGCCCTGCCCCAGCACCTCGATTACAGGCCCTCAGCACACCCGCACCGCCTCACAGAAATGCCTTGGGTCCCAGAGAAAGCAGGGTCCAGACTCCACTCCCAAACCATTGTAGGAGCCTACAGAGCACCCAGCACGAGCAGGATCAGTGGAGCCAAGCTGTGGCCATGTGATGCTATCAAAATGAAGCAGTAGGTATGGCTTCAGGCAGCTTAAATACAACAAGAAACGGAATTCCAGAGCTCATGCCATCAGAAAAAGTAATGTTACTTGAAATCTTTAGCACAGACTATACCTTTTCTATGAGCCTATGGATCATGGTAGCAATGGTTGGTCTCATCAACCTTCCTGCCTTCATTCAAATTACATCTGAGCCATACTCACACTGGGTGAAGACATGGCAGAGTGATCCCCAACCCCTGCTCCTCCTGTTTTGCTTCTTCATGCACCAAACATGGATACACAAGTGCATTGCCCAGCCAACACTGGAACACGTCCCAGCTGCCCTCACAGAGCTGCATTACTCCCTCAATGGCATGCATAAAACTGTGTTTTACAAATATATGGTGAAGAATTTCTGGGAGGAGGAAGACAATGATAACATGAACCCAAAACCACTTACACAAGGCTTTTACTGCTACACTAATTTTACTCTTAAACTTAGATGCTACTCTTGAAAAAGTAAGTACTTACAATAATCATCAGAGCAGGCAGTTGAGATCCCATTTAGTGTAAAATACAGACCCAGAGTGCCATCTAGTGCACTTCTGTGACAGGAGTTCACAGAGGGAGGGCATTATGTGAGTCGTGGTTTTCATGTCTGATAGGGAACTTCTTTCAGCAGATAAACAGGAAGTGGTAGAGATGAACTAGCTTCCTTTAAACTAGAGCTTTGAACTCTGACAACTGTGTTATGTTCATAAACAAGAAGATAAAAGTTTTGTCATGTTACCTGTGTAACTGGTTTAAAAAAATATATCATAAAAAAACCCTGCCCCTCTTGATTTAATTATTCAAAAAGCACTGGAAAGCCAAAAAGAAATTTCTAAGTGATTCCCCTGGAATCTATCCAAGGACCAATATAATTAACTTTGACTGACCAAACAGAGACTAATTATTCATGGGTTCACCAAATACAGAAGTGAGGGATAAAATTCTGGACAATCTCAGCTGACTGGTGAAATGGTACAAAGTGAGGATGCTGATGATTAGCTGGAAAAGCAGTGCAAGAAGAAAGAAAGGATCTAGCATACATATGCAGAATAGGGAAGGACAGGGCAGGTAGCAATGAGGAGGAAAAGGACCTGGTGGTTCTCTTCCTTCTCTTCCTGCTGTAAAGGATATGAAAGTTTCCAGTGAACCTCAAGCTAAATGCCTGAGTGAATAGACACAATTTAGGTTGGTGATTTAAGACAATCTTTTTGCTTTTCATAGTGGTGAAATGTTGAAATACTACAGTATGGTCAGAGAGCTTTAAAAAGATGCATAAAACGAGGGCTTATTCTGAACATGATCATCCTTCCTATTCCCTTTCACCCTGCATTTTGAGGTACCCTCCAGAAACCTCATTTATCAACAACCCACAAGTACCTCTTCACCTAATTTACTTACTTATGAATTGTCATGAAATGTCTTTGAAGGGAGGATAGAATTTGAACATTAAGTGACCCATTTTATGTAGATGGAAAATTAGAAATAGAGTTTTTGCACAGATATCTGTGTCCATTAGTATCTAGGTATTTAGCAGTTCATACCTGATGAATTATCCGCCTAAAAGACAGCAAACATTCCCTTTACCAGAATCTACAGATAAAAGTGTGCTGTTCAAAGGATGTGAGAGATTCCCAAATTATGAAATTAAAGTTCCCTGATCCTGCAGAGGGTCATGGAACCAGTCAGTGCCCACAGACAACCTTACCTAAACCTCTTCCCAGTGCCCAACAAGCGCCACACATGGTAGAATTCAGTACATACCACTGCCTGCCAGAGTCCAAGAATGCTCTCAGGCACATGGTGTGATTCTGTGTTCTGTGCAGGCCAGGAGTTGGACTTCAATGATCCTGTGGAGTCCCTTCCACTTCAGGATAGTCTATGATTCCATGAGCCAGCTCCACAGTGGAGGGAACCTCTCTCCTGTTGCCCTTATTACAGAGAAGAGTAGCTACCTACAATAAAAGCTACTCTGGACATCTTCCCATTTACAGAATTAGAGAAAAAGATTCTGCCTTTCCTTTTCAAACGTTCATGCCCCATTTTCTTGTGTAGATACTGGGGAGTCACACAGAAATCACATACTCATGCATCTTCCTCTGCTACAGCTTCCTGAAAATAGACATACAATAGAAAACAGTACTAGAAATACAAAGGACTCTGTTTTCCACCTTTGTCTTAGAGACTGAACACAACAGAGAAAGGTGATGGAGAGTAGGATGCTTTCAACAAGTAAGTGATCCACCTGCACCTGGGCTTGAGTTAGAGTTACCTGTTGGGACTCATCCACATTGAACGGGAAAGGCTTCCTGTGAGTCTCTCCCACTGATGTCCCTTCCCAGTGATGAGTCGCCTTCTCCTGTGGACACTGCTGAAGACTCTTGGAGAAACCTAATCCAGCTTTTTCCCGGGCTGTTGACTTTTCTGAGCTCCAGCTTGGATCTTTCCTGGGCTGGGGATTTTTCTCAGAGAGAGAACAAGGGAAGGAAGAAAGAACAACACAGACAGACACCTGGTGTTGACCACTGAGCCGTGTGTCTCGTGATATTTTGCAGATAGCAGTTTTCAAAGAGGTCTTGCCCTCTTTGACCAATGAGCCTTTTCTACTTTGTTTATCACAACCTCTCTGGTATAAATGCCATGGCTTTTCAATAGATGCCTCTTTCTCGCTGCTTGCAAGAGGAGTTGCTGTGTTCTTTCGCCACTTCCTCGCTGTACAGTGACATTCTCCTGTTTGTGTTCTCCCTTAATCTCAATGCTCTACAAGTTTCTGTCCTGCTACAAAAGCAGGATGAAACACAAGGAACAGCAATCCCACTGCAGGGGGACCCCAAGGGCCCAAATCAAACCCCTCTAACATGCACTTGTGCAGGACACATCCGAAGGACAGTTAAGATCAGTCTCCCATGTTCTGTCTGAGCTTTCCACAGGCACTATACACCATGGAAAAGCTAATTCACAACTTTATTAGCAATTAAGAAACATTTTACAATCCCAACACTCTCCAAATTTCCTTTTGCTCAACCAGACAGCCCACTGTTTTATTCAATGATACACAACAAACAGGTTATTCTTCCAAGTAACAATTTCCCAGCTGCT
Source organism: Sialia sialis (assembly GCA_009812075.1). Lineage (NCBI taxonomy): Eukaryota > Metazoa > Chordata > Aves > Passeriformes > Turdidae > Sialia > Sialia sialis. Next base: position 2,895,192 of record VRYO01002410.1, read on the forward strand.
GTTGATGGGCCCCATTAAATTCAAAATTGAATTATGTTTTAATAACTATTATAAGTTTCAGTTTTGTAAGGTTGGTTACATTTTAAGACAACAGAAATTTGTTTAGATGGATACAGAAAGGGAGAGAGACTGGGAAAAGTATCTGCTATCATGGACAATAATTATATTTCTTTAACCTTGCTTCTTTTCCACATATCAAAAATCACATTCATTGAAAACTCAATCACAGCATCCCTTCACAAATAGCATATTAAATTTGCTTTTTTCTTCCCAAAATAAAAAAACTCAAACTGCATTATTTGCTTCTTTTTTTAGAGCATAAGTAGCAAGGAATTAAATAACTCCTTCCAACAACTTCAATAATTTCTGTACATTTCAGAACATGAGGAAAATAAGGACAAAAATAGCAACAAAAGAGAATACATGCAAGCTTCACTGCATCCTCTCTATGCAGTTGCTATGCAGCAATTGCCTTCCGACAAAGAACTTTGGCTTTTTTGCTTTCTAACGTTTTGTCACTCAAGTAGATACAGTATGTTCAGACCAAAACAATTTAAATGAGTTTTTTGCTCTGAGAGTTGCCTCAGATAACTACTAATTAGAACCTGCATGCCCTCTGACTTGCTCATTTTGAAACTGTATTAACAATAGGACAAAATACACAACCTAAATAAGCCAACACTACCACAAACAGAGAAAAGTCCTCTCTTCACCCTCATGAAAAAAACACCATGTATCAGGCAGGCACTCAGCCTGAAAAAAAAAAGGTGGGGGGAAGAAAATTAAAAAGAGCATTTTTTGGCAGTTAATGTGGGCAACTTTTGTCACTGCTGTCTTTTCCAACAGGTTTCTGGCTCACTGATGTTTTGCACTCCAATGTTCAGCTATGGATGTGGGCATATTAAAAACTTGTGTTATAAACAGCCAGCTGCTTAATCCTACAGCAATAGTAAAACACTTAAAACTTTGAAAGGGAAAGTAAATTATTATGCACACCCTGGGCAAATAATCAGTAAATCAGTGGTCTTTACATGGATTTAGGGAAATAATTTGTCCAGGGACAAATGAGAAAAATTAAGCTGTCTACAGGGGTGCAGGACTACAATCCTAAATTAAGTCGGTAGCACAGATTTCCTGGTTGCACCCCCTCGCCCATAACCTTTAATCCATATGGCACCAAGTCAGTCTCACGTGGCAGGAGGGGACACAGCCAGCACCCTCCTTCCTCACCAGCACAGCTGCACCCAAACCCCCATGTGCCCAGCAAGCAACCAGGCTGAGCTGCTCCCAGCTTCTGACCTGCACCAGGAAGCACATCCTGGCACACATAGCGCTATGACAGTAACGCTGAGCATCTTGAGAAAAAGACAAGTGTATACCTTGAATTTCAACCCTCAGGGTACAGATCCCTTCAAATGCCATTCCTGAGGCCCCTGCTTGGGCAGGTCAGAAGCACAGGGAAGCACAGCACCCCCTGCCCAGCCACAGGGAGCATTCCCAGAGTGTTCCTTCTGGGAGCAGCCCTACAAAAAGGCAAGGGCACAATGCTGTCCTCAAGGATCAACTCACAAACCAGGATCTGGTGCTGGAACTGTAACAGACAATGTGCGGCCATTCTAAGCTACGGGGAGGTGTGGCAGTTTGCTCATGTTTTTGCTGCAAAAGGTTTTACTGGGATGAAGCTTTCACCCCATGGTTCTCCAGTGCAAGTTGTTCAAAATGCACCTGATGGGAAACTGGATAGCAAGACAAAATGCTTTAAGATTCCTCTGCTTTTCACAGCTTTAATGGTTTGTTGACTACCTCTCCTAAGGAGAGATTTTTGTTAGGTTTTTCCTTCTTATTACCTGTTAAATCAATATAGTCACTTAGTTGCTCCTCTTGGCTTTCAGTAAGGAAGAACAATTACAGAACAAAATATTTGTATCATCAGGCAGAGTACACACATGTACAAATATCTAGCATTTTCCCTGGCAAAGCCCTCTAAACTGGCCAAGATTTTTTTTTTTAAATCCTGCAGCTACTGATCAGTTGATTTGAAGATTATTAGAGTTAATTGAATTCTAGTATTCATTTTCATCATCCCGTAAGACAGCATGCTCTGTTACTCACTAATCAGCAGAAGAGGCATTTCTATCTTCCTCACAATACCAAAAGATTATACACATATTTCAGAGCAAACCAACATTTTTATCACAGCCAAAGAAACAAGCACAGTGTTATCCTTCAAAGTGTCATTCACTTAACAGACTCTGTGGTTCTTTTGTAAGGGTTAATTGAGCCTAAATTTCATTGGCTTCATGAAACTCAATAGAAACACCGTTCATTCACATATTTGACTTTTGTACTTTTTTAAATGACATTCAAACTAATTTTTTTTTTAGCTTTTACAAAAAAAAATAGACTATGATAGAAAGCTTCCCCAAAATATATTATAATGTCTGTATAAGGCTAACATGTAGGCTTTCAGAGGTATCTACTAGAATATGTATGAGTTGCTATGAGTAAAACACAAAGATATGAAGCAATCAAGACACCTAGCAGAAACACCTAACACATCAGGTTACTTTTGAATACCTGAAACTTTGTTTCCAGCCCTTGAATGTATTTCCTAGTCTTCAAAGGAAGTCCAAAAAGTAACTCCTCTCGTAAACGTTCTTTAAAAAATCACACAGTAATTCAATAAAAGGACATTTTAGAAGTGATTAGTGAGGCAGTTCGTTCAGAAACAAAGCAGTACACCAACTTAGGAAACAAGCCTCAGCCTCTGAAAATCAGTAAGCCTTTCTATAAAAGCCGCAGTGTAAAGTAAATTCACTTAAAATTATCAGCTTTCTGAGAATAGCCCACGGAGTTTCTCAAAAGGCTTACCATTTGTCGGGTCATTTTCATTTTAAAGTCAAAGCAAATCAGATAGATGTCACCACAGAAACTTCCCAGCTTCCCTCAGCTGGGTGAAAAATCACACATTCCCAGTTTCACCCCGCTACAACCAATTTCCTTGCCTCGCTGTTCGCCCCACTGATGCACGTTGTCAGCTACCACATAATCTTCTTAAGAAAATTTTCCAACCTGTGCATTTTCAGAATAGCTCACCTACACGGGAGTCTTCTTTGAACACAGAAATGCTCTCAGCAAGGTGTTCATCTTTTACACAAGTAACGAACTGGGCATTTCCATCAATAAACCCTTAGCTCTTAAAACTTGAGGGAGTTCCCAAGCTACGATTTAGCTTTTTGATGT
>VRYO01002410.1:2899434-2919609 GCA_009812075.1 Sialia sialis
CGCGGCCCCCCCGGCCCGCGCGGTGGCGCATGCGCGCGGGGCCGCGGGGCAGAGCAGCGCGGCAGCGATGGCCGGCGGGGAGCAGCGCGCGCCCGGCGGCCCCGAGCGGGTGGCGCTCAAGAAGGAGATCGGGCTGGTGAGCGCCTGTGCCATCATCATCGGTAAGGGCACCGCGCTCCGCCGGGCTGTGCCGCCGCTCCGCCGGGGGCTCGGGACCGGCCGGGGATGCTCGGCTCCGCGGGCAGGTGTGCGGGACCGGCGGGGCAGAGCGCGCTGTGCGCGGTGCGCTGCCCGTCCGCGGCTGTAACACGCCGACTGGAGTAAGCCCCCTCTGCCCTAACGATCGTGAGGTTTCCTAAAGTCTTTTCCCGATAGCGGTGAGCTGTTGAGGCTGCTGCGGCGCGTCCTTGTCAGGCTAAGCCAGGTTGACTCGCTTGTCTGGGATCGGGGTTTTTCAGAGCCAAGTGGCAGCGTGGGCTTGCGGGAGGCGCTCGCAGTGGCCCGGGACCCGCGGTGGCCCTCGCCCAGCTGGCAGCGGTGCTCGCGGCTCCGCCAGCGGCGCTGCTCCGGCAGAGTTAAACTGGGAAACTGGGGCACGCCGTGCTCCATCCCTGTGCCCTTTGGGCGAGGAAGATCTGCCCAGGTGAATGAGAGCAGCCTGTACTAACCCCGTGAGCCTGAAAAGCCTGTCAGGAAGAGCCGGCCGTTCACCAGGCGTGCGGACAAGACTCGCAGTGACAATTGTGGCAGCGCACAGAGGTAACGGCGAGCACAGCATCCGTGCCACATCCATGGGAATGCACCGCTCAGTAGCAGCATTGGCTGGGACACCCCCGTGTGTCTCTGTCATTAATGTCACCAGCTTGAGGAGCAGGACTTCACTGCACGCTTCCTATAGGTGATCATATAATGTGCATTTTATGCTCTTAGTCATGTATGCCTTTATGTCCGATGTAGATGGATATGGTCTTGCAAAAAAAAAAAAAAAAAAAAAAAAAAAATCAGCGCTGTTGAACAGGATCACTGTGAGCATATGAAAGGAAAATATTCCTGTTCATTCCCATAGTGAACCCCTAAAATCTGTATCTGTTTGTGGGAAGATGTGTTCTACATATACAAAGATACCTTTTTTTAATCCCTCAGCATATTTAAGGGGGAAAATCTAGGTTCTGGATCTCAGTGCAGCCCAGATGAGCTTGTGTTAGAGTGAAGTATTGAGTGCTGCACATTGCTGTAGGTAAGGCACTTCCAGGGTTAGGTATTCCCCAGGTTCTTCCCATGGGGAAGATTTATGGCATCTACGTCATTTGTTAGGTATTAGAGAATGGTATCTTGAGACTGCTACCTTCTCTCCCAGTTAACCTTTCATCAACCTTATTTGCAATATCTTTCAAGCAGAATTCATATATGTCATGCCTGTCCAAAATAAATCTTGTGAAACAGCCTCTCACCTAATCAAGGACATTTGAGCAGGGAAAAGCACTGACATTTATGATAAACTGTAGTACTCTCAAGTGGTTTAAATATTAGAGAAGGTTATATGCTTTGGCACATCAAGCTTAAAAATTTTCCTGCAAATTTCCCCATATTTTCATAGAAGACATTTGAAACACAACCATAGAATCCTATTTTTTAATTTGATTTGCTTGCGTGCAGATGCATGAAATTACACCACGTATCAAAGTCTTCTGTGACAAAGTAGTATGTAGAAGGAATATGGTCTAGCCTTGTAGGTGTCACTGCATAAAACATGACAGCCTCAAATCAGAGGACACTGTAAATTACATCAGATTGGCTTGCAAGCCAAAACAAAATAAATTAGTTGATCCAAATTGATATTAGGCAACCAGTTAACTGACAAATTTTCTGTTTGACAGAATTTAACATAGGCAGAAGACATTTCCAAGTGATTGAATGACATGGGAAAAACAGATGCAGTCAGTGTGTCAGAGCCTGCAGACCAAAGGACAGACCAGGACTTTTATGTCAGCCATCACACTGGATTTCCTGGTTTTGGCTGGAGGAGAGAAACCCATTTCAAGGGTTTAGTCATCAGATTCTGTGGATGCATCCCACAGCAAAGTCTTACTGCTTGAGAACACCGAACAAAACAGAAATTGCTTTTGAGAAAACCTCTTCTTGCTCTGTATGGACATAAAGATTATGTCTTCCTTATTTTTCTTTAAATGTTCTTGCAAGTACAGGAGATGTAGAGATGTACAGATGAGCATAATTTATATTATCAAATAGAAGTTTGATGCTGTGATCTGCCAGCATTGCACTAAATGTTCTGGTTTAGCTGACTACTACAATTCCTATCAGCTGTGGGATGGATATAGAGAATTTGAAAAATACTGCACATATGAGTTTATAAATATGTGATTAATAAGTTTGTGATTGCCTTCTATACACTAATTCTGCTTGTTTAAAATAGAGCATTACATGAGTTGCAGAGCTGGGGAGTCAGATTGTGCTAGGGAGCACTCAGAAAGCCAATAATGGCAGGATCTCTCCATATTTTGTAGTCTGTTAGTACTCATCACAGCTGCAATCAAGGGAATAAAAACAACCTCTGCAGGTACATCATGTCATCCAGGCTGAACATTCCAGGCTGTTAGAGCTAAGGAGGGCTCAGCCTGCCCTGAGAATATAGGGCACATACTGCTTCAGGGAGCAGGGAGGGCACACACAGCTCCCATACTCTGTGCTAATTCCCTGGAAAACAGGTCTTCCTTTTCAGTTTTGAATTATAGGGCAATTTTCTTACTATTTTTACAATTGAGGTGTTCATCAACACAATAAATTGCTATGCTGTCTTAATGCACTCACAAAACTCATCCTTTCAAATTTTTATCCTCCTTTTATAGAGGTTGGAAGGTTCTGCCATATGAAATACTAGTTCGTGTAACAAAGAACTGTGCAAAAAAAAAAAACCATAATAAACTGCATTAACCTGTATCCATAGAACGGTCTCCTGATCTCTTCCAGCACCCTGGCTTTGGTACCACCTAAGTCTATCCTTCATTACTTCATTTATTTTTTTAACTTGTTTACAAACAAGCCTGATTAGAGAAGAAGGCTATTTCCAAAGTTTATTTCATACTTGGGCAGAAGACAGCTCATCTTGAGTTTCCTAATGTAAATGCAGGTACTAAATACAAGACCTTTTAACTCTAAAAAGAGACTGGTGGTTAATGACTGTAAAACAGTGTTTAGTAGTAGTAACAAATCTTTCTGGCAATTCATCTCTGTCACAGAAAGAGCACTTTTCAGAAGTGCCTGAGACATGCTATAAAAGCACCCAAACTGCTCTAAACATGGTTACATACAGTGGAAACAAATCTCTCATGGGCTCCAGACATTAATAATATAATGCACTCAAACACACTGCAAATCAAGCTTGCCAATACTTAGATGAAGTTATACAGCTTAAAAAGTAGTGACATGCATGTGTTATTATCTCCTAGATAATAAGTTATAGATAGTATGTAATTGTTTGAAATCCACACTAGATTTTATTTAGCAGGCACAGAAGTCAAGATTGTATTTAATTGAAAGGTTATTTCATGCACACACACATAGCTGGCTTTACATCTCATTTGTAGAGCTGTGTATGTAATTAAGATTATTGCATGTGTATTTTCTTTGAGCACAGGCAGCTGTACAGTGCCTTCCTTGGAGTTTTGCCTGTGTAGATAAAAAGCTAAGTTAGAAGTTCTATGGCTTGTCTCTGTGTAATTTCTACCACATTTCATTGTTCTTTGGAAAAGTACAAGAAGTAGAAAGGGCAGACTGATTAATATCTGATAGCAGCCTAGTTCTTTGGGTGTGAATAACAAATTCACTGTTCTTACATTAGAAATGTATATTTAACTGTATACACAAATTGCTTTTATAGCACATGTAAAAAGGGTTGTTTGACTGTTTAATACAGATCAAGTGGCATTATATAAAACAAAGAGTTAAACATCTCTTAAAACCTTTATTGATGTGGTTGTAAAACTACATGAAAGTAGCCATAGGGACATACTAGCATTATGATGAAATCTGTTGTACACTTGTGAATGATTTAATAGCAGGTTATATGAGACCTACTAGAAGACTTAAAAATTGAACTACAATAATATATGTCAGCTAAATCTAAATACATCTCCTTATTTTACTGAGTGCAGGCAGTCAAGTTGCCTGCATCAGCTGACTTGGTGTTGCTTAAAAAATGCTTGCAGTACTTACTCTACTCACCCGCAAATTTGATGTGAGATCCCTTATAAATTGGTTCCTGATTCAGGTGATAGTAACAAAACTATGTTCAGCTGACCAGTGAGCAGTATGTCCAGTTTTTGCCAGTTCTGACAGCAACTTTCTGGAATTTATCTGTCCACATTGCCCAGACAACAGCACCCACTTACTTTCATAATATATACATATACATATATAATAATCAATCTATATGTAATACATCAGTCAGCCACCCAGGGAGTGGTCTCAGCAGAATGCCTACAAGCTGAAAAGCCTCCTTCCATTAGAGATGGTTCCTTAGTCAGGGGTGTCCTGGTATGCAGTGCTATTTACTGCCTACACCATGATAATCCATCAAGAGAACAACTGAGTTGCCTTGGTTGTCATTATATCTGCCTGTCATCATACTTACATACAAATAATGGCATATGCATATACACAGAAGTTTTTATTTGCATAAATATCACTTCCAAGTACAGCCCTTCAATGTGATTTTTCCTCCCTGTCAATTAGCTGTCTCCTTTCCACTGTGCCTCTTGCCATTCTAACACACCTTGGAATCCCACAGATGATTTATCAGCAGGAACCTAGTACAGGATTCAGCAAGCTGCTACCTTAACACTGGGGGAAGAGAACACATGGGACTGAGAATTGCCTTCATATTATTCTTTTGCAAGTGGAAATGGATAGGTATTAATGCACAGCACTTCTTGTATCCTCTCTGTTTCATGTGCCACCATTGCTTAAGTGGAGACTGGGTTTTGGTCCTTGAATCAGATCCATCTGTTAATCCAGTAACACACCAAATCATTAATAGACCATTCCAAGTCAGACCCAATGGACTTCACTGGAGCAGTACCCAAGTTACAGAACTGCAGCAGAAAGAAAGATGTATGAAAAAAACAGCAGAAAACCACCACCCACATCACTGGATGATTTTTCCTGATTTCTGTGGTCCTGCCTGGAGTCATAGAAAGCAGTATTGTTGCAGCAAGAATTTTCTCTGAATCCATGCAAGAGCATTTCACTTTTATAGCTAGCTGAAGCTTCAGGACACACTTTTGTTTGGTGACTTGTGAGAGTAATACAGATTACACTCCAATGGTTCTCTCAAAAAAAAATTGTTTCTAAACACTTTTGAAAAGACTTCTTATCTGTTACGCACCTTGCTAACTAATATTTTGAGCATTTAGTTCCACATGGCACTTACTGATGTAACACACAAAGTATTTACAAATGTACAACTGGGATTTTTCCTGATAGTTCAGGATCTAGCTCTGGACTGTAGAGAACTGTAATTCAGTATCTTGTCCTCTCATGAGTGGAAATTATGGTTTAGTAAAGTCAGCAGTCAATCTTTGTTCAAGATAAATGGCACATGTTCCTTACTAGTGAGAAACCACTTTTGAGGGGCTTGTGAATGTTTTTTCCATGTAGCACAGAGGTTTAGGCTCAGATTCAAAACTACTGGAAATGACATGCCCAGGTTCCATATGTACATTTAAGCTGATAGGTATCCATATTTTGGTGTGGTACCCAATAGGAAAAAGGGTTCATCCCACTGGAAAAGATCTGATCCTGCATTTGGAAAAAGAGAAAGCTAGAGATCACAGAATCACAGAATGACTGGGTTAGAAGAGACCTTCAAGATCAAGTCCAACCCATGCCCTAACACCTCAACTAGACCATGGCACCAAGTGTCATATCAGTCATTTCTTAAACACATCCTGGGCACACCATTCCAGCCCTCTCTCCATGAAAAATCTTTTCCTAATATCCAACCTGTATTTCCCTTGCCACAGCACATCCCCATCCAAAATGCAAATTACATTTATGGCATAGTATTTTAGTGGTGATACCATGTTCCCATATTCTTCCAAGACTGTTCCAGTTCTCCATCAGAATTGTTTGGGGTAGCCTTTCACTTGAGTTTAAGGAGCTGAAAACAAGCTGCAGTTTCACTTGAAAGTAAAAAGCATGGCAAAGTTCAAATTAAGCTCAAATTCAGGGAGATTCTGCAGCTTCTCTGGGCTAGCAGCTTACCTCTGAGACTAAACTTACTTACAAAGAAAGTCTAAAAAGGAGCTGTAATTAGAAATTCCTGGCAGAGGAGAGGGGGGGAAAGAGCCTTAAAAGCCTTAACTTTATATTTTTCTTCACTGAATATTTCTGGAGAAAGAAAAGGGTTTTATTTGTCCACAGATATGCCTTTCTGATGCAGTCTGATATAGACTGATGTCAGCTATGTATTACATATGGATTGATTATTTTATATATATATGTTATGAAAGTAAGTGAGTGCTGTTGTCTGGGCAATGTGGACAGATAAATTCCAGAAAGTTGGTGTCAGAACTAGCAAAAACTGAATATATTGCTCACTGGTCAGCTGAACATAGTTTTGTTGCTATCACTGACCTGAATCAGGACCCAGTGTATAAGGGATCTTACACCAAATTTGTGTGTGAGTAAAGTATTACTTCACACGTCCCACATGTACAATATGAAGAGGAAAAGGACTACATTTGTATTTTCCTGCAACAATTATCACACAATTCTGTTTCCAAGTCATTAGCTATCAAGTATTCAAGTATTCATGGACTGATGGTTTTGGTTTGAGCAGGTTTAGTTTGGGTGAATTTTGCAGGTTTTGGGGGGAGGTTTTACCTTCCTACCTTCTAAAAAGAATAGAAAATTCTGATTGAGACGCAGTGACTGTGATGACAAGGCTGAAGTGATGAGCTCTCTGCTATGAATGCCAGTAGTTTAGATACCCTGCCACAGAAACTCCTTCCCTGACAGATGAAGAAACAAAGGTAGCATCCTTTGGTAAGTGTCTCACTCCTGATCTGGCAGTACAGTGCCTGCTTTCAGCAGCGCCATAAATCTCCACTCGTGTTCCCTTTTCCTGTGCCTTGCAGCTCATTTCCTTCTAGCATAATGTAGCCTTTTCTGTTGAGAAAGTCTGTTCTGCTTTGGCAGGCTCACAACAAGCAGAAATGGTTTGGTGGAGGTTTAGCTCTTTTTCTGTTTGCAGCTTTTCATGTGCCAAACTTTTCCTTTTGAGACCCTGTTTTTGTTGTACTGTGTGGGGAGTTCCTCCTAGCTGCCACACTTTTTTGTCATCTTGATTGCAGCATGATAAAATGAGAAGGCATTTGTCAGTGCTGAAGTGCCCCAAATATAAAACATCCTAACAGTGTTGTGTTATTCTGCTGGTCCTTAAAAACCCAGAAGTCTCCCAAAGAGTTCTTTAGCAGATGTTCCATGGCAAAGAGCAGGGAGCCAGCAATCCAACGTTGACTGAGCATCTCAGCACCCTAATTCCTTTTTGAATGCTGGTACCCCTCTCTCTATAGTGAGAATGTATATAGAGAATGTATAGAGAATATGCAAGCCCTGTTGTCCTGCAGAGGAAAGACATAGACAGTGGTAAATACATGTCAGCCTCCACAAAATCTCTACATGCAGCATTAGTTCATTCTCCTAATGTTTTCTTTTGACACTGGCCTTTGCAAGTCAGGAGTGAGAAGCAAGATTTGGAGAGTGATTGTCTACAAATTGTTCCCATCTTCAGAAACTTGTAGATGCTGTATTTCTGATTGCAGGGTAATGTACAAACCAATCTAGTGTTAGATGGAGCTATTTAAATTCTTGCTCCTAGACATGGCTCATCATCTCTTTCAGACAAATTCCACTGGCTCTCAGAGCAAGAAAAGTGGTGAGGACTATGCTGGTGATGTTTAAACCTGAAGAATTTCTGTATCACTGAGTAATGGAATAACCCCTGGAGATGAATTGTTCTGATTCATTTAACACTTTCTTTACAATAGTACCAAAACTTACAGAAAACTGAAATCTTTTTTACATCTGAAAGTCGAGTTGATTTTTTTCTTATCTGATCCTTAAATAATGGCATAATCACACTTCAGATGTTGGACCAAAATATCAATAGAGTAAATACCATTTAAAATCATTGAAGCTTTAGAAAGTTACTTCTAACTCCAAGAAATAGGTCAGTGATCTGGATGAGTGGTAGTTTTTTCTGCTGTGAAAAACAATAGCTCTTTCATCAGTTATATGAAGCTGCTTAATCTAGATCAGGCCAAACATCTTAATATAGTATACCACAAAAAATTATGTTTGAACAATATAAGGGCCTCATTTACATCCACAAATACCAGGAGAAACAAGTTAAGGAAGAATCTCGTTCTCTTGAATACACTGGGTCAGAGAGCTAAAATCCACAATATTAATGTGACCTGTGGCAATGCGTGTCACAAGGCTGCCTGTCACAAAATTTCTAATTCCCACTAGCACTGGCCAGCAGACAGGTACATTAATTATTGTCCATTAACTCTGGGATAGAAAATCACACAGGGATGAGCAGCTGGTGTAAAAAATTGCTCTCTTACAGAGATGCATCCAGTGGAGAACAGAAGTTGAGGTGTGAATATTGAAATGCCTTCTCTGGAACCCAAGGAGTTTTGTGAAAAGGCCACTGCCCTTGTGCACACCTGCAGGACATTATAAACTGCAGGTCTGACAAGAAAAAAAATCCTTACTTGGCTAGTCTCCCAGTTCCTCAGTGTCTTCCATCTCTTTGCTGTTAAATTGTGCACCTGTCCTGAGAGAAGGAGGAAAATCTATTAACAGATGCCATATATGATAGGTTTTTAATAGTTTTGTGCTCTGAGATTGCCCCTGGTCAGGCCCCACAAAGAAGGGTGGTGAAAGTGTCTCTTGCCTCCCTGCCCACCTGGCCTTGGAAAGGGTCAATGTGTGTTTCTCCATAAACCTGAAGATAAGGACTGCCAAGGAATGAGGACTTACAGCTTTAAAGTGTGTGCTTTTATATCATAAAAATTCATCTTTTTGTACAAAACACACAGGGGATCATTTTTTCTTAGGGAGTTGCAAGAAAAGGACTGACAAAAATGAAAATGGGGGGGGTTGAGTTCCTTGTCCGGATTATTTAAAAATTCTTTAGCAGCTCTCCTGAGAGCTTAATAGAACAGGATTTACTTGTTTGTTTTAAGGAAGGTCACCTCAGACTATATTTCAATTTCCCCATAGCTTATTTTTTTCTCTGCCCAGATCTTGCCCTGTTTTTATAGCAGACTTATTCTTTGGTATCTGGGGTTTCAAGCCTTGTTTTATCACTAATTTAAAACAATGTAGACAGTTCTGATGTCCTGGAAGAGATAAGAAACTATATCAGAAATGTCATTCTAGGTCTCCATAAATACAGGTTTCTTTTTTCTCATACTTTTGAATGCAGTCTGAAAACTTAAAAGCCATATGTTTTGGAAACATCCATAATCAAGTCTTTTTCTAAGAGTCTTGAAAATAGTAATAGCCTTAGTTAGTACAAAAGAGCAGAGAGTATCCAGGCTTGTTAAGCTTCCAAACACTGTGCTTTGACTCAAGTAAATTTAAAAATAGCTGAATCAGTATTTTAAAGAATAAAGGAAAGAAGTGTTTGATTCTGGTGGTGTCCTCACATGCCTAGCCTTCAGCTTGAAAGGAATTTCCATGTGTGTGATAGAATTAAAATATTTGTCATTTTTAAAAAAGCTGACAAATCACATTTTTTGTACTCCTGCTAGTAGATCTTGTTGCAATTAAGCCATTTCTTATGGTAAACTCTGCCAGAAACCAGTAGGACACAATGTCTCCATGTTTTTTGGTTGTGGACAGGGCCAGTTCCCTAGCAACACAGTAAGATTTAAGCAGACCATTACAAAAGGTGCCCAATCCTGTACATATTACAAGTGCATAAAGAAGGAACAGCTCTCCTTCACATGCTTGTGCTGCTGACAGAAAATTAAATACCCTTTTCTTAACCGGTCCCAAGTCCCTCAAATCCTGCTGAAGGCAACAAGAGTGGAGGACTGCATTGCCTGACAGGATCAGGCTTTAAATGAAATTAAAGCAGCTGGGTAGCAGACACATTGATGCTTTATTTCCCACATACCTGAGCCAGGTGGCAGCCCCACCACAGTGAAGCAGCTGAGAATGAACTTTGCTGTGCTCGAGCTGCAATGCCAGCAAGTGGAACCTGCTCTCATTAATGGAACTTGCAGGGGCCAGTGCCATTCACTCATTTTAACACAAATGTATAAATGAGCTCATTTGGGATTGACCAGGGGACAGGAGCAGCACCCTGGCTGCCCTTGCAGCAGGTGGGGATCGTCCTCTGTGTTTCACAAAAGGAGCAAATTCACTGTTAGCCATCAACTCACAGAACCTCCCTAAAGACAGGTCTGTGAATATAGCATCTATCTTTGTCCTTGAGTCCTTCCCAAATAGTCTGAGGAATTCTCAGCTGAGATTGAGCTCGGGAGCACTAGAGCTGAAAAACCCCAAACCAAGGAGAAAACTTCTGTAAAGTGAAGAAGAACATGCTTCAAACTTCATGGAGTTCTTCATAAAGAACATGCTTCAAACAGAACTCTGTTACTTTAGGAAATTAGGAAAGAAGAAAACAAGACAGATCTCCAGTGTCTTGCAAAAGCAGAACAGAAAGTGTAGATTATAACCAGGGTCCTACACACTGTGGTGGCAGGGGTGTTCAAGTTTGTGTTAATGTTAGTTTTGCAGGATTAGCTGATTTAATTCCATGTTTCTGTGCACTCAGAACATTCTAGGAACAAGTTTTTTTCTATTCAGGGGGCAGGAGCAACATTCTTTTGATTAAATTTTTATACAGCTAGTCAACTGCTTAGATAAACCTGAATATAAAGACATCAGTGAGCAACATGGAATCTCATAGTTCTGAAGATACTTAATTTCAAAAGATTCATACGTGCATAAAAATATTAAATAGCAATATTGCTAACACTTGGTTGTATTATAACAGATCCCTAAATTCCCAGTTCATAGATATTTAAGAGCTGCAAGAAAAGCTGCCATTTCTCCTGGAAATCCAGTAGTTTCTGGTTCTCCTCAGTAAAACTGTCTAAACATGTTCTCTAAAATGAATTATATATTTTAAAATAAAGTCAATATACAACTCAGCACTGGTTCTAAATGCATGAGGACAGCAACACAGCATCATAAGTGGTGTCTCTCAAGGTGTATACTGAGCTGATAGGTGTTTGTAAATCTCATTTAAACCCAGACTGAGCTGTTTATCAAAGTGCACTTCAAGTTAAATGAAGCTTTAAGTCAGATATCATTGTGCAATAGTTGTACACTCCCCAGGAAGCATAAATACCTTTTTTTTTTTTTTTTTTTGCTTTTAAATGCCACCTCAGTTCATTAACCATGGCCTATCTTTGTATTCTTTGATTAAGCAGAGATAAAGGCTCTTAGAGAGATAAATGAGAGACATAAATTCTGAGATTACCATGCTAAGAGGTAAAAACATCTACACAGAATACATCAACACAGAAGATTTGCAGCCAGAAAAATGTAAACTTGAGAGATTGGATGATTTCTGTTCAAGGAGATATGAAACCTGCAACAACCCCAGGCTTTGCTAAGATTTTTGTGTCTTGCATTCAAAATAAGGTTGTGTAAGATCTTAGGCAAGGGCAGTAAACCTTATAGGAGACTAAATCAATCTTTCTTCTCAGTAACATAACATGAGCTGTAACACAACAGTTGATGTATTTGGATGATTTGTTTTAAATACGTATTGCCAGGAATTTTAATTCAGGAAGGCACTTTGAATATTTTAGCCTTTACAGTCAGGGTAATATTGAAGAATAAGCTTTACCTCAAAAGTTGAGCATACTGGAGTTCCCATTATAGCCCTTCAGAAATCAAGGGTTAAGTGATGCCTGGTTTAGGGATGCTCTTAACAGATCCCAAGTTTGCAGAAGCTGTGTAAGCACAGTCAAAAATCCACCAGCTAGCCTGAGTCTGAGGTCTCATCTTTGTGGGATCAGAGCAGAAGGCATAAACCCAGTAATTTCAGATAAAATCAGAGGCAGGAGTGGGAATTAGGTTTTGCTTTATTTGAAGTTGATCAAGTTCAAGCTGTGTCTTTTCTCCAGACTTGCTGATTCTTGTAGTACTGTCCCTTGGGTGGTGCAGAGCACACATGGGATTTTGGTAACCATAGCTGAGGGTTGCAAGGACAACAAAAATGCAAACAAAGCTTTTAATTCACAAGGAGGAACATTTTTCACAGCAGAAAGCTGCAGGGATGCTGTGTGAGGTAAGCAGGGAGTGTGGAGCAGTGTGGGGATCAGAAAAATGTGCCAACTTCCAGTCTGTAGACTTGTCTAACAAAAAATCCTTCTGTGTGCTGCGTGACTCTCAAAATTGCATGCTGATGTTCTGTTGAATCTTTCTGATTTGGGCAATGACACATCCTTGAGGACTGACAGCTTTCAGGAATGGACAGCAAGAGGCTTTGCCACTGGGCAGCAGCTGCTGCTGAACTTTCCAGGATGAATAATCTCTTCACTATCACCAATCACAATGAGCAAAAAGAATAGTGTTAGGGGGAGAGAAAAGGGAAAAAAATCCAGCATTTTCCATAAAAAGCTGCATCTATCATATTGTCCTTGTGTGAGCCATAGCACTCCCCAACACAGCTGAACTCTTGGCTGTTTCTATGGCTGGGTTGGTGAGCTTTACAGCATCATTTTGTAACTGCTTTCCTTCTTGGTAAATAGCCAAAATCGTTGCAGGTGTAGAGGGAGCTGTGAGAGCACTCCCAGGGATGGAGCTATCACTTGTGGGATTTCTCAGCCAAGGGACAAACACTGAATCAGCTGAAGGGGCTGGCATCTGCCCCTTAAGCCACTACAGAAAGACCAATCTCCACTGGCAGTTGCTTTCCTCAGAATCAGAATTTATCAGTAATCAGTCACACAGTGTCCTAGAGAAAACCCCAGTGTCCTCCAGCATGCTCGCAGGGCAGAGCTTTACACACTGCCCATTTCTACATCAGGGGATTTAACAACACATTTCTGCCACTTGCAGGTAAAATTCTAAGTCAGGATATTGAGATCCAGAGCACAGAAACCAGATGCTGGACAGATAACAAGGGCCAAAACAACATAAAGCTGCACTGTTTGTAGAGAGCAGTCAGTGTGCAGTGCTGCACTTTCTTACCAGGGTAATCCAGGCATTTCAGGAGCATCACTGGGCTTTCCTCCACATCCCTCTCACAACACCAAGGTAGGTCTAGCATTCAGTATCTCTTTGGAAATTAATAGGAGGGTTGAAGCCTTCTCTCCTTAGCTGCAAGAGTCACTAGCTGCTTTGTGTGCTGAAGTCCCACAGTGAAGGGAAGTTTGAGTTCCCCATAGATCCATGTACCGCTGCCAGTGGGGATGCAGTGGGAGCCACCAAAAAGAACTGCTCTGCAGTCTGTAGGCTTCCCTCATCCTTACCTGGCAGCACTGCCCTGCACTAAACCCTGCTCAGGGTCCCTGATGTCAAGGAGTAAGGCAGAAGAGGAAGGTGCAGTGTGGAACTCAGCAAAAGCAGCAGGTTGTAATCCCCTCCTGGACACAGCTGTGCTGCTGCACAGGCTGCTTTTTGGTGCTCATGTTGAGAATATCCCCCTGAAAATGTCACCTGGTCCCTGGGAGAAGGCTTTTCCTGACATTTCTGCCTTATCATTGCAGCCTACAGAGGAGGGCAAGGGAGGCTGAGGTTTCCTCTTCATGGTAATGAAATGCAGCCCACATATCCCAACGCTGGCAAGAGAAGAGGAGAGCAAGTCAGAAGTTAAGGAAGTAGAGAAGTCAGACCAAGTACAAGAGTCAGAACAGAGGAGCAGGAAATAAAGCAGTGGACTGTGTGTCTGAAAAGAGGAGACAGAGCCTGCAGCCTGTGAAAGGATTAGCAGAATAAAAGGAGTTTCAGTTTAGAACAACAACAAAATCCTATCATGCAGGGTTTAACTTCTTCTTTGAAATAAACACACTGTAACAGTGTTACTCAAATAAAACTGAATAAAACCATGTACTAGCAGACATCTGTCATCTTTATTATTTCACATGCTCCTAAGAGGCCTGATCCCCAGCACCTCCTGGCCACTTACCTGCCTCAGTGCACATCTGTCCTGTGCATGCATCACCTCAGTGCTGGGTCTCCAGCAGGTCAGGACTAGCACCGATAGGGACAACCAGGTTTCCTTCTCAGGCCCTGCAGTTTTGGACAAAAGGATTTGTAAATTCATCTGTCATACCTGGTGTGTGCCCACATACAAACTCAGGAGAGCATGATGCTTGCATCCAGAGAACTGGATCAGAGGCTCCAGTGCTGGTTTTGGTTATTGGAACATTTACATTTGACTCAAGTACTGTAATGGGAATATCCCCACATCACGTCTCCTTTAGTGAGATCTTTATGGTACAGATGACACTTCCTACAAGCAGACAGCACATGCCAAAGGAACCTCCTTTGGATGCTGTTGAAGCAGCAGGTTATTTTGTAAGCACCATGTTACCAAAATGGTGCTTGAAAGCTTTCTTGATGAAGTTCCTGCCCCTGTAGAAGAAAAGTAATTGACAAATTGTCACTAATTTTACAAAAATTTACAGATTTTAAATCACCACATTTTTGTGGGTTTAAGCTGTTGGGCAGAGGTTGGGCTGCTGATAGCCTGAGGATGGTCAGGCTCCTGCGGCAAGCAGCAGGCTTCAGCTGGGTACCAGAGCACTGCAGTGCCATAAATTCATCCTGCAGAAGGAGTGTATTGCTTTCCTTTAAGGCTGGAAAGGGAATCCAGCACTTTATATACCTTAAGCCACAGCCAAATACGTTTGGCTTACTGCTTTTAAAGAAGTACTCAAATGGCCCCAGATGTATTAAAGGTCCTGTGAAGGCTGAAGTTAGCACAAATTTACCTTGATTGCTCTTCTCTAGATTGTGATTTTTTTTTTTTCATCTAATTGCAGCACAGCTGCCTAACACGCTCCCAAAATCACAACAATGAGGCTGGCATGTGCAGGTTGTATCCACTTGCTAGTTCTATTTATCAGAGGTCTTTGCAGTTTAATAAGTCAAATATTTCCTAAAATAACAGATGAGGAGGCAGAGGTTGTTCTCTCTCTGAAGAAGGATACATTCCATCATCCTGCAAACTGCCTGATTACTGGGGAGAATAGCAAACCAAAAATTTGGTACCCACAGTAACATTTGCTAAAATTCAGGATAAGACTGATATTCCATCCTTGCCACAGCTCTTCAGATTCGCCAGGTAACAGTGAAGAACAGATACTTCCAGCCCATACAGATATTATATATCTGTTAGAGATAACAGATACTTCAGCCCATACAGATGTTATTATATATCTATCACAGATAACAGATACTTCCAGCCCATACAGATGTGCTATTATATATCTGTTAGAGATAACAGATACTTCCAGCCCATTTCCCACCAGATGGGCAAGTCTGATTTTCTCCTGTCCTTTGTGCAGCTGGGCAGGGCACAGCTGTGCCCTGATGAGCAGGGATTGATTTTTAAGATACAGAAATCTAAATTATTTACAGCTCTCCACAGTACCTCATGCAATAGCAAAATCTAACACTTATCACTGGAACAGATGTTGCACACCTAGTGAAGCTATGCCTGAAATACTTACTTCCCTAAACTCAGTTTTCTGTTCCATCTACACCTTCATTGTTAGAAAACAAGTCTTCATGACTACACCTGCATATTAGTGCTCAGAAGGCAAATAATCTTTTTTACCCACCTATCAGAACTTAAGGAAAACACTCTTGTCGCTATTTGAAGCAGGCTGATTTTTAAAATCTTCAAAGTTGTGTGTAGTATAATCAGATTATAAATTCTTAATGCAGGAGAATCCAGTTGGAATGCTGGAATAGCAGTTTATAATGGCTGGTCATGTTCTTGCTTGCAAGGAATTTTAACATAAATATTTGAAGCCAGATTTTAAGTTTGTTTAATTTTGTTAAATACTAATCCCTGCAGACATTAAATTGTCACTGTTATTTTTACAGCCATTTTTGAGGGGTTTTTGAGGGTTTTTTGCAAGCATATTAGCAGAACAACCATGATTCATTTTCCACTGATACAGAAGTTCCATTTTTTCACTTGCCTATAAAGTTAAATGGCTATTATTTTAATGCCAGGCTTTATAGATACTTTTATTCTTCATCCAATTTTTCATTAAGAGTTTTCTGAATGCTATTCAAAAGAAATAAATCATCCAGGAAATTGCATTAAATGCCACATAGTCTACATTCATGTTTCACTGGAGGTTAAGAAAACACTTGAAGTGTTTAACAGTTTTAATTCTGTTGAGTCCCTACAGCCTAGTAAATAAGTACAGTAATTTCACAATTATAAGCCGCACCTTTTTCATGGAAGAATCCAGCCTACCCCAGTAGTGCAGCTTATATTCAGGTGCAGCTTATCTATGGACAAATCCCAGTGAAATGCCATCCTGGAAGTGAGAGCCGGCCAGGAGAGTGCCTGGGGCTGCCTTTAAAGGCTTCGCTGGTCTATGAAAACTGTTGCAACTTGAGCACACAACACCAAACCCAGCTGGCAGCGATTCTGTTACTAATTTGTTACTATGTTACACATGGATCCAGGCTTTTTTTTTTAAAAAAAAAAAAAAGTGCGGCTTATATTCAGAGATGCGGCTTATAATTGTGAAATTACTGTACTAGTAAGTAAATAGTAAGTACTAGTTGTGGTAGTAAATTTTTAGACCTGTTTTCTTGATTCAGAATTTCATTCAGTGTTTATATTTAATGCATTGGATGCTCCACTTGTGTGGATAAGCTGGAGAAGAGCAGGGCAAAGCCTGAGCAGCACCTTGTGCCTTATGGTGCATGGCAGCCACCTCTGCTGGCTCAGCCAGGGCACAGAGCAGCAATTTCATTTACTGGGGATGAACACAGCCATTGGGACTGTCTGTGCTGCCACCAAATCTACAGCACCAAAATTATCAGCTGTGCATTTTACTTCTTGACTGCTTTTGTGGCTGTGACATGCCCTGAGTTCACAAGCAGGCAGTGGCAGTCAAAAGTGTCACCAGCATCCTCAGCTGGAGTGTTTAACTGCTGGGAAACAATTAACTGGCAATTCGCTGCACCAGAAGCTGCCTCATTTGGCAGATTCCTGCTAAACACATACATAAATAAATATCCATGATGAGTAACTTCATCACCATTATTGACATAATCCACCTCGTATTTAATTTGGATATAAACAGTTTGCAAAGCACAGTTCCTTTTGATTAAGCTTTTTTTTATTGTTGCTGTTGCCAAACAGGATTCTCAATTCCTTACAATATTTTCTACTGAGAAAAGATATATTTATTTACAATTCCTAGGCAGGATGCAAAGCTCCAGCATTTGTTGATAAGAGAGCTTTTTTAAGCAGTGACGCACACTGTCATCCTGTTGGTCTGGGCAATCTCTACCTAGATGTGGCAGTTCTGAGAGGATGGGAGAACTTTCTGATTATTTTTCTATTCTCAGTGCAAACTGCCTGTATCTGCTGTTGAGGATACAATATACCAATATATCAAGAGAGACCTGTACCTGAAATCAAGTTGGTCTCAAACATTTACCTTAAAAGAAAAAAAAATCCCATTTTCACTAACTGATTTACCTAACTGTGGCCAAAAAAAAAGAAAAAAAAAAAGGCACAGAATTTCTTTGTTGTTAATACTTCACTTTCTAAAGGAAAGATTACTGATCCATTCAGAATTTCAGAACAGCAGATCTTTAAACAAATGTGCATGCAATAAAAAGGCATGAGTGGTATTTTTCTTTGATAACTATACAGTTAGCTTGCTTGGTTTTATCCAGGCAAGACCAAATATGGTCTCTACATGTAATTAGTCCATTCTTACAGAATTATGAATACTTTCAACAGGCTTCAAGATCTATTATTTTTATAATCTGTGTGGATTGCGTGCTGCAGATAAATAAAAGATGCCCTAAGGATTTTGCATACTCAATGAATATGCCAAGAATCACCAAATTCCTTTATTTTCTCACAAGCACAGGGCTACTGTTTTCCTTCAAAGTGCAGCTCTTGAAGTGTTTTGCTGAGAATGCAGCTCTTGTTTAAGATACAGGTTTCAGTTCTCGTGGTTATATTAGAAATCAAAACGCCATACCTGACCCCAAATGCACTCTCATAGCTCAAAAGCCAAAGGCAGAAAACACTGGATTTTTCAAGAATTTTTCTGATTTTTTGATAATTGCCACAGTTCCCAAATGAGGTGCTGACCTCAGAGCAAAACTACATGCTGCACATATGGGACTGGTGTGGGAAACCCATTCCTAAAAGATCCTAAACATAATCAGATAAACAACTGGAGACTTGAAAGGATGGGAGGTTTGGCATTCTCTTCCCAGAAAACCAGGTTTGGGACCCCCTTCCACCAAGTCAGAGATGGAGCATGGCTGATAGGAGAGGCTGGACCCACAGTGCACCCATCTTTGGGCTCACCCAACCCAGGACCTGGCAAGTTTCCTTTTTTTTTTTTTTAATTCCCCTCCCCCATTTCCTACTTTTCTAGGATGTGGAAACTGTTCTCAACATTGTCCAAAAAATTTAAAATAATCATGACACTGGATAAGATCTAGAAGTGATATATCTATTTCAGGATATTTTGCTTGCCTTCTGACTCATAAGGGTTAGTAATATAATTTTTAAACAAAAGCTGAGTTGTCATGGTATTTTTATACCAAATATTGCACATTATTATGAAAAGGAGACAAGAAAGGCAACAAACACCAAGAAACAAGAGATGGCAAGATATCATGCTGTGTATGGGAAAGAGTGCATATTGCATTTTCTCACCCCTAAAGCTGCTCACCAAATTCCCTCCAGCTCCTGCTGACCAAGACCTGAAAACTGCTCCTCATCAGGCAGTCTGACACAAATGAGCATTTCATTGTCTCCACCATTCCTATTTTTAAACATGTCCTATGTCAAGTGAAGGGAAGGTACTTTTTGGGTACATTCACCACATTCATGGCAGATTTTCATGAGAACGTTTTGTTATCAGAAGGAGTGTAACATTTCCACTCCTACTGATATGGCTTTGGCACATGTTGTGAGTGCAGAGTAATATGAAATCATACTGAATTTGGAGGGTGATTTTGCCTTATTCTTTACTCATTCATGAAGGATATTACAGTTTTTAAAGTATGTTTTGCTATTTAATTTACCAAAAAAAAAAAAAAATTAAAGTGGAATGTTTGTATGAAATAGCTATCCAGAATGCTGTCTGGTCCTTGCAGATAGTTGCACCCAGAAAGTATTCTTAAACAAAGGAATTCTCTCCACCTCTCCACCCTTCCCAGCCCAGGGCAGGTCTGTCCCTCACACCACAGCAGTTGGGTGGCTACAGAAAGCCCAGTGTGCCACCAGCACAGGAATAAGGTGTGCCAGCAGCTCAGGTACATCATGTGTGCCACCAGAACAGGTACATCAGGTGTGCCACCCAGGTACATCACATGTGCCATCAGCCCAAGAATCAGGTGTGCCAGCAGCTCAAGCAGCTCAGGTACACCAGGAGTGCCACCAGCACAGGTACATCAGGAGTGCCATCAGCACAGGTACATCACATGTGCCACCAGCACAGGTACATCACGTGTGCCACCAGCTCAGCCCCTCGCCAGCACCAAGCACAGCAGAGCTGAGGGAGCAGCCTGCAGCCCCATGCAGCACAGCTCTGCTGTGACATGCAATTTTTGGTGCATTCTCAGTCTGAGGGATGCCATGCTGTGTTTGGGCTGCATCCTTTCTTCATGGATGGACAGAATGGAAAGAGGATCCAGGGGACAGGGGTGGAAACTGAGAGCCTGCTGAAGGATGAGCATTTGCATCTGCTCTTTGCTGCCAAAAGTAGCAGCAAACCTGAGCTCAAGAGAACAGAGGTGGTGAGCAGGAGGAGATGGCATGAAAGGAGCCATTGGACCCATTTAGGGGTTTTTCTGTCTTTGGGCATTTGTTCAGTGCTGCACTGGCCA
>VRYO01002410.1:2941898-2971665 GCA_009812075.1 Sialia sialis
ATAAAATGTAAAATAAGGCACTGGTTGGGGTTTTTTCTGGCAGTGATCTTGCTCAGCAGGGGAAAGCAGCACAGACACAGCTCTGGAATACTGATTTTAGTCCCCACGAGGGTACACCAGAGACATACAAATGTAGGCATTTCAGAAAGTACAGAAATTCAGAGAAGGCAAGGAGACCCCTTGCTGTCCCTGGGTGGGGTGAATGGCCACAGAACACGAGGACTGAAGTTCCAATCCCAAGGATCAGCTGGAGGAGCTCGGTCTCCAGCCCAGCCAGGGCACTGAGCACGGACCAGAGTCAAAGCTGCAACACCAACAACCACCTGGAGCATCCCAGCAGCATTTTGTGGAAAAAAGACACAGAACTAGTGATCTGAATCTCAAGAGTGTCAGTTTTGAAGTGCTGCTGTCAAGGTGGAGGGGGTATCCTGCACCACAGCTCCTGCAGGAAGCTCAGCTCAGCCAGAGCCAGCTGGGCAGGATGAACACCTGGAGAGGTTTGCAGTGGGCTCAGCACTGGAACTCCAAGAAAACAAGGCAAGGATCCTGATGTTCCTCCTGTCTCCTGTCAGGTGGTGTCACATTGCTTCAGACACCAATTCCCCATCTCAGCTGTGCTCAGCCAAGTAACAATCCCCAATCCCTCACACATCGGATGCTCCTTAGAAAGTGCTCTGCGTATTTTATATAAGAAAAAAATCTCATTCATGCTCCTAATTAATATATAGAGATTTGCTGCTGCAGCAATCTGGCCACTTTCACACCAGAGAATCTTCTGAAAATGCAAAATGTGAGAACAGCTCTGAGCTACTATTCTTACACAGCATTTGAAAACTAAACCTATCACATTCAGTAGCCTTGGTAACAGCCATCTGAATGCAATTTTAAAAGTATCTTTCCATGGGCCTGGCACAAAAATTATGGATTCATTATCTCTTAGTTAATTATTCAGAAACACGTTTTTAGTATAATAATAATATATATCTACATCAGTATCTATCTATATCTATATATCTGTATGTATCTATATCTATATCAATACCTATATCTATATATTAAAATTCTATTCATCTCTCTCAAACTTTCAGATGGTAGACACTAAAAAGAAACACAGCTTACATTCTTTTCTTTGTATAAAGCTGTTATCTGTAAGAGATTAAAATATATTTTTAGCTAGAAAAATAGGTGTGGTTTTGTGTGTATATATGCACACATGTAAAGGAAGATTCCACATTTTAAGTAATAGTATGGATATACAGTTTGCTAATGGAAATCATAAATATTCAGCTTGATTTTTAAAAAAAGTTCAGAGCAGACGTCCCTGTGGCTAAAGCAGCACCTGAACCTGTAACTAACGTCAGAGTTCTCATGACTAAGTCTCCTTTTCCATACCTCAAAATCCACTTTCTGCCATATAATTTCCAACAGATTGATTCTTTCAATACCTTTACTAACTAGTGGGAAAACTAAATGTATTACAGCACCAGAAATACTGATTGCTTTCAGATTGCTAAGTTTTGGTGTGGGTTTATTTTTGTTTGTTTAAACAATTAAGGAATGGAAATCAGCCAGCACAGAAACTTTGCAGCTCTTGAGACAAGTCTGTATGGTAATGAGAAAGGTAATAATAACAGTGATAGTAATGCTGCAACAGCTACCAAGGTTTTCTTGGCTGTTACACAAGGAAATCAAAAGCAAAATTAAAGAACAAAATTGAGTTTGGCTCAAGTTTTCCCTGATTATACTGACATGCTTTTAAAGTAACAACATTTGGCTTTTAATCAGAAGGCTTCATTTAGAACAGGATGATTTACTAGAACTCACCTCTGAGTTACATACCAAACCCCAAAAACTGTTCCATGAGATTTCATTTTCTCTGCTCCCAGCATCACATATATTAAAAGCTTTGCAAAGGTTACTGCCTAATGTGTAGAATTTCTAACCATAGAAATCAATGTACAAAATTAGAAATATAAATTCATATGCCAAATGCAATTTAGCAGCACATTCAATCCATATGAGTGATTTTTCCTAAAGACAATGAGACATAATTTCTAGTATTTTAAAGCTACTGAATAAAAAAAACCCCTTTTAACAGCTGACACTACCAGCATGTTGAGAGTATTGTGATAGTTGATACAGAAAGGCAAGCTGTTTCCAACAGAAAGGAGTTTAAATAAAGGTGGAATGGCAATGCAATACTATATAAACCTATATATATGTGCTATTATATTTATGTAGCATCAAATATTAGAGGCTGTAATGCAGGAAAATACTCTGGAGAGTTTTACCTGTAAGTCAGCCTAAGGCAATGTCAATAAAAAATTGATTGGATTATTCTTACCTGATTCATCACAGGATTGAAAAAAACAGCAAGAGAATACAGTCATCACTGTGCTAATGCTTAGCAAGACAGAAGTGGAGAAGATAAAATTCCAGGAGCTGTGGGCAATTGGGAAGCACAGAGAGAACGAGGCAGAGGTACTTCTGCTGCTTGGCCACCCTCAAGTGTTTCCAAAAACTTGGTAAAGGAATTGATTGTTTTCCATTCACATTAGTGCATAAACCAGAAGAGCTTGATCTCAGAAGGATTAAAGGGTGGGACTCACAGAATCACAGAATATTCTGAGTTGGAAGGGACCCATGAGGAACATCAAATCCAGCTCTGGTTTTTAGACCTCCTCTCTGTGGTCCCTGACACCCATCATCAGTGTTCTACCTTCCATGAGAAACTTCTGCACTTCGAAAATGGAAAAGGAAAATGCAAGAAAAAGGATTAGAAAGTGAGTAAGAAGATGCTGAGAGGCCAAAACCAAATTTGTCTTAAAGTTCTCCAGTAAGACAGAGTGATAAAGGGAGATTCAGAAAGCAGGGAACACACAGAATGAAAGGGAATAAAATGCAAACCTCTCACCTCAGCCTTGGTAACCATTTAATCCCTGCAGCCAAGAACACAAGAGCTAGAACCTGAAGAGAGAAGAAAAGCTCACAGAACTGTTTGCTGGGATGACAGCCTGACAAAGCACAGGACACAAGGTGTGCTGCTGCAAGGTTCAGGTTCAGACAGCTCTTTGTACTGGATCTTAAATCCTAGCACTTGCCTGGGAGATGAAAACTCAACTTCCAGCCAAGTCCAAAAATCTTGAATAAGCAAAAGCAGTTTTTCCTCTCAGAGAAAGGTCTGATTTACAAGTCCCCAATTCCCTGCAGGCTTCTCAAGTTTGCCCCTTGGTTTGTTGTAAGACATATCTATTGTACTGCACAAAACACTCAGGTGTCATTTACTACTCTACTTCCATTTCATGGGTTATTCTCATTTCAGCCTCACATCAGGGTATGATGGTGTGGTTTGAGCCATTAATGCTTCTGCCACTGGAGCTGAATGAACATTTCAGGGCAAAGCCAAGCCAAGCCTTTCTGCTAGGCTAGAAAGTATCATCTCTGCATCAAGCTGGGTCCTTCCATCCCTCATGGCTAGAGATGAATCTGGGATCACCATGAAGTCTGTCCAATTCTCTTCAATAAGATAAAGATTTCCCTGTCTGCAGAACACAGTCAGCACAAAACAACTCAGCCTTCACCTTCTGAAAGAGAGCAGGACAGAGCCAGCAGTCCCTCAGAGAGATGGGGAAGGAGAAGCATCAGCTAAACAAGCACTGGCCTCAGAAATGGGAGAGGCTGTGCTTCAGAAATTATTTTTTTAATCACCCTAACATATATTTCAGGGCTTTTTTTTTTTAGTTGAGATATATGCACACATACATACATATTAATGGCAGCTCTATACAACAGTGCATTTCCTAGTACCAAGATTCCACAGGTATTATTTAAAAAGTGATATCCCTTTGGCCAGCTTCAGCTACCAGAACAAGCAAATGATTAAAAGACCCAGAGGTACAAAACCAAACCTAAACACACCTCCCCCTCCAAATTCCTGTCAACACATGGAGTCATGGGTTGACAAGAGTCTGAGTCAAATTAAGACTCTGGGAGTAGTTTAGGAGCCCTCAAGCTTAGGTTTAGAGTGACAGTCAGAAATCCACAGGCTCTGGGCATGTGAAATTTTATTAAAAATTAAGAGATCCAAAGCAAGGCAAAGTAGATGATGTCCAGCATCTTTCTTGCTTAGTATCTTGCTCAGTCCAGGAAGCAGCAGTGGACACTGGTAACTGTGATGCCATACCTGAATCATATGCCTGCACATGCCGTAATAAAATGTAACCAAATCAGTATATACAACACAAATTAAAAACAAACAAAAAAGCCAAAAAGCAGATAACAGAAATAGAGAACAAGTACATGTAAGAATTGTTGCAGAGTAATAGACAAGCTGGAAGGTACTAGAATTTCTAACAAATATTCCCTGCTTTAATAGCAGTAGAGAAAATATTAAGGGAATCACTTTTCCCCTTTATACTGCCCATGAGCTTGCATTCTTTTAGAGCCAGTATGTATTCCTCTCTATTCAGAGAGTTTTTTTGGAAGGGGGTGGGTTTAGAACAGTTGGTTTGGATTTTTTTGGCTTGCTTGGACATGGGAATTTTGTATGTTAAAAAACCAAAGCCAACCAACCAACCACTTTGTTTGCTGTCTACAAAGATCTTTAAAGAGTGCAGAAAAACATTCTTGAAGTAACAAAATTTTAACAAGTTTACTTAGCTGATTAACTTAAGGTTGTATAGTCTTTAAAGTCTTGCATTTCCACTTTTTTCCTTTTTTCTAATTTTAAGAAGTTCTGAACACAAGGAGGCAATTTATCTGAATCAGAACTGAGGTGCCTTTGAGGATGGCTGGTTCCCTGTTTAACACTGACAAGAGATGGCACTGAGGCAGACTTTGTGATTTATGCAGGTACTGACATTACAGGCACTGCACTTCACCTCTCTGTGCTCACAGTGCAAACAGAGATTTCTTCTGTAAAATTAATTGTGAATTTGTGGCTCCTCCCTCCCAAGGGTGAGCCAGGAGAGACAGCTGCCCTGCAGCACACAGGAATCGGTGCTTATCAAGGATTCTGTTTCTCACTGATGCAAAGTTATACATCCAGGAATGAGGGCTGTGAACACTTCTGTATGCTTCAACATCAAATTTTCATTAACCTGGACTTCTTTTTCAAGTTTCTAAAAGGAAATTTTCACTGAGTTACCAAATGAATCAATACACAAATTTTGTATGATACACATAAGAAATAATGTGAAGTTATACATTTAAAATAATGTTAACTGTTCAGGGCTGTTCCCAAAATACAGCAGTACTCCAAAGTACACATTTCAACCTTATGATGGTGATGGTTTAAGGCATGGCATGATCAGCATTATTTTATTATAGAAATATTTTTCTGTAACAGAAATAAATATACATGTATTTCTAAGTTCTTCATATCCACACAATACAAATCTTCCATCTTTCTCCTAACTATACTTAACTACCTTACACATACAAGTCTATGGATTTTAAATTACCTTTAGACAAAAAAAATAAAAAATAAAGACACTCAAATCTGTAGGCTTTGATGGAAACAACTACTCTGGCAGTGCAATGACTACAGTACATGGCCTTGCAAAGGTGGAATGTACCCAAAATGTTTACAAATACTAGGAAAGCAAAATCTCTTTTAAAACCACATTTTCTTTGTTGAAATGAGTTCTGATCGCAGAAGAACCTGGAAAAAAATGACTGAGAGTATTTATTTAGTGCAACTACAACTCTTGTTATGCATTTTGCCACAAGCCCTTCCTGGTATTAATGCCCTTAAGAATTTGAATCTTCTAACTCTGGAATGCACAGTATGAAACCAATTTGCAATAAAGGGGGGAGGAAGTCACTTCTATTTAATTCTTCCACATTACATTTTAGTAGGCCAAACTCCTATTCCTTGTGTTTTTCAAGGCACTCCACGAAAGGGAGTCCTAGTGAAAGATGGAGTGTAAAAAGTAGCCCATTTAAAGGGAAAAATCTTTGACACTTTGATGTAAACTTCACTGTTCACTGCCGAAGTCCGTCTGCCTTTAGAGCCAAGAAAATCCTGTGAGCAGCAGAACTCAGGCCCACAGGTGCCAAAGACCCCAATTTCACCAGTTCAGCTAATAATTCTGGACAACCTGAATTCCAACAACAACAAAGAGGGTTTGGAGCACTTGGATGTTTACAGGGCAGCAGCATCAACTTCCTTGTAAACTCCTCTATAAAGCATTTTTGTTTGTCACTGTGTCAAGGGGAATTGAAGCAGAGCTCTTGTTAGAGTAGGGACAGTGTGGCCACCACCCCAGCCACCAGAACAGCACCAAGCTGTCACACATCACAGTTCTGTCATTCTGCAGGGACTCCTTGTTAAGCACTGCCACCTCCTTACAGGTAAATAACTTGTTTACTTTTAATTACACTCTAAAAAAACCAAAAGGCACCAGTTTACATTTAAGTGTGTACAATCTGCACAGTGTTAGCTTTAAAATGGCACTGATGTATTTCAGTTCTTTAAAGAAAAAAAAAAAAAAAAAACAAAACTAAAAAAGCAATATAACATTCTCTAAAATTGAAAGAAATAAAATCACTGGTTTATAGATCTGCACTTCCATAGCAGATTTACAAGCCAACCTGTGAGACAGATTTTATTTCAAAATAAAACAGAAATCTGGTCCTGACCAAGTGCTCAGTGCTTCCCAGTGCAGCTCCAAGGAGCTGCAAAGCCTCAGTGTCCTTCAGGCACACTCCAAGTGGGATCAGCAGAGTTCCTGGAAACACAACAGAGGAGAGGACAAAAGGCAGAGAAGGAGGAAACAATTCTGCTACACTCACAACATCACTATGAAGAAAATGCAACACATGATGATGCAAAAAAGAAATATTGCTGCAACTAGGATTCAATGCACTCACTTGTACTGAACACTGCTACACTCTCATTACAAAGCTTCAGCAGCTAAGACACCTGGTTTTATTCTGGGTATTCCATACAGAAACTTTGGATTTAGTGGATGCTTCAAGCTCCATATGGCCATCAAAACATTTCTGAAGGGAGCAAAACAAGTGAGCAGTTTCTACAAGAGAGGAAGTTACAAGGGATTTTAGTTCCAAGTATGTCTAACTAAAATTACTTAATTAAATTATTATGCCTAAAAAAGACAATGTTACTTGTAGCTTAGAACTCAGTGTATCTGCCCCAGGCTCCTGAAGAGTTCTCTAGTTCAGTTAAGACCACTGAAAGGCAAAGAAACACTGAATGCACAGTGAGTAAAAGTACAAAAGAAATACAGGACAGAGATGCCTCCAAACTGCAATGACACATTCCTGTTCTCCTACCCTAACATCACATACTGGCCTACTTCTTTCAGGAACAGCAATGGGGACAGAAACTTCTCCCATTTAGTCTTGTACTGCACTCACTGTGGGATTAAAGTGTGTGCTTTGATTTTAAGAGAGAAAGCTGGGAGCACAGACATCCCACCTATCATCAAAGTGCATTGCCACAAAAACAATGAAGTTACAAAATCTACATGGACAAAACAAAAAGTTTTATTAGCAAACAAGTAAAGATTCATCATCACTGGTATTGTTTTCAGAGAGGGAAGTAGATGACTGTAACATTGGCACTTCCACAGAATGGCAACAAGCTGCATGAACACCCAAAGGCTCCTCCTGGTGTGAGTTAGGGCAACATTGGTTTTGTCCATTCACTTGGATATGAACATTCATAGAGCTGTCTGGATAACCAGACTCCCACATTTTTAAGGGTAATCTACACGGATCTTCACTCAGTGGATGACTTCCACTTAAACTACTGTCCTCTGGGACAGTCCTCCTGGATA
Source organism: Sialia sialis (assembly GCA_009812075.1). Taxonomy (NCBI): domain Eukaryota; kingdom Metazoa; phylum Chordata; class Aves; order Passeriformes; family Turdidae; genus Sialia; species Sialia sialis. The sequence goes on from VRYO01002410.1 coordinate 2,949,701, forward strand.
CTGACCCTCCATGGATCGTTTCTGTAACACTTTCAGACAAGGGATCTCTGAAAGCCTTTCCTGGATCTGCTTTACTGGACTGCTTCAGCTCTCTGTCAGAGTCAGCACTTAAAGATTTGTTGGTGTGTCCAGCCTCAGGCTCTGCACGTGCTGCTGTGCAGGTGTTTGGCTGGCAGGTGTTGGAAGGTGACGGCTCTGTCATTTCAGTCTCTGGCTGCAAGCTGCTGCATCCAGCTTCTTGTGAGCCCCTGGCTTGGCCATCTGCCTCTGAACCAGGTCCTTCTGGGGAAGGGGGAGGACTCCCAGCAGTCCCACCAGCACTGCTGATGATCCCATCACCCAGAGTAGTCTGTGAGGTGCGGGCAGGTGTCAGCAGGGGGATCTGTCCTCTCACTCGAGGTCTGTGGAAGAGTCTGCTCCAGAGCCTGCCCAGGCGCCGCCGCGACGAGCTGCGCCGGGAGGAATGGCGCCGCATCTGCCTCCGCATGGCTGTGCGGATGTTCTGCAGCACAGAAACCTGCAACAGAGGGGCACAACAGCATTTCACACATCCTCTAATGCATTTCACACATCCTCAAACACTCAAACCCTCCTCTGCCTCCCCATGGCTGTGCAGATGTTCTGCAGCATGGAAACCTGCAACACACAGGTGGCAAACTGGCATTTCACACATCCTCTAAAGACTCCTAAACCTTCCTCTGCCTCCCCATGGCTGTGCGGATGTTCTGCAGCACAGAAACCTGCAACAGACAGGGGGCAAACGAGTGTTTCACACATCCTATAAAGATTTCTAAACCCTCATGTGTCTCCTCATGGCTGTGCAGATGTTCTGCAGCACAGAAACCTGGAACACACAGGTGGCAAACGAGCATTTCACACATCCTCTAAAGGTTTCTAAACCCTGCTCTCCCCACAAATGTCTCCACTTTATCACAGTACTCTTAAATGTGTATTTTCTGACAATCTAGTTGTGAACACTGAAGACAGCTCTGCCTGCACCAAAAGACTCTCACAGATTCATAGAATGGTTTGGCTTGCAAGGGACCTTAGAGATCATCTAATTCCAAATTCCCTGCTGTGAACACCTCCCACTAGACTAGGCAGGTCAGTGCCCCATCCAACCTGGCCTTGAACATTGCCAGGGAAGGACAGCCACAACTTCTGTCTCTTACAGTGTCTCCTTTAGGAGTCTGCCCAGGAAGTTAATTTTCCACTGGAGTAACAAACCACAAGTGCTTTATCACATTTGGAACTGTATCTCAGATGGATACTTCTGCCAGGGTAGAGGAGTTTTCTGACTACTCAGCAATGAAACAGAGTGACTTAATGGTTTGCCAGTGTAATTTACCCGTAAATGAAAAATAATCTTGGAAAAGTAAGAATTTTACAAAAATACTGCTAGAGACTTTATTTTCTTATCATTTCAGGTGCATTTACAGTTTCAGCTTGAAAAGCTTTTCTTTTCAAGACCTTTCTCTCTGTGTCTATTTATTCTGTCTTGATGTACAGCAAAAGTGCTTGTCTCGCTGCTGCTCCCCAACAAACACATTTAATGTGTTCTAAACTACCCACAGCACCTGTGGAACTGTGCTTCTTCAGCTCCATGGAATGCATACACATTTTTACATTATTTCCATATAATTAACATGGCCGCTGCAATACAGTTCCAGATTGGTTTTATCTAATTTACAGCAGTTTGGAAATATTCATTGGCACTTTTCTGCATACTTGTGATGCATTGTAGACAGGGAAGTCTTCCACTGGGGGGATGAGTCCTTGTGCAATCAGCTGTCCATAGGAGGGGGGAGCTTCCCGGCGCACAAACTCTGCCTCCAGCCGCGTCATCTGAGTCTCAAAAGCCCTGCAAACACAGAGGGAAAACATGGCACACAAGTAACAGCTTCTCCTGCCTCCCTGACACTAAAACCACAAACTTGCCACTAAGCTCCGTGAAAATCCTATCAGGATGCAAAAACAGACAAAAGGACTAGGAGTACAGGGTATAAATATGAATGAATCAAATCAGCAAACTCTCCAGCGCAGTCTCAGGCTGGACACTGTGGCCACTGAAGTTTTTTCAATTGGCCAGTAATTGTTGTGCCAGTCACAGCAGTAACTTGCTCAGCAAGGGCCCAAAGGTTATTTTTGGAAAAGGCATTAAGAACTGGAAACAATCACACAACAGGGACAGCTTTGCAGTTGGAGAGAGGTTTGCCAGTCCTGCCAGAACAGAGGCACTGAAGTTGCCACCTTAGCACAGCAGCTCTTCTGCAGGTCCTTAATGACAGAGATTTGATCAGGAGACAGTGTAAAGCACACTGTTTAAAACAGCGTCAGCAGCACAGCACAGAGCTGGTGCACATGAGATGGGCACCAGAAAGTCCCTCCTGATTTTCTCCTACAAGGCAGAACATCATTTGCACATAACACAAGGGCTAAGAAACACACACTGCACCTAAAATGAGGCATACAGAACCAGGGGAAGGGGCACATCTTATACATGGACAACTCCTGCTCAGAACAGGCTCCACCATAGCAGGACATCACTTTTAGCAGAACGGGAGAGTCTGAGGAGGGGTGCAGGGTTATTCAACTCGGATTCAGTTAAGACTTCACTGTAGCAGTTCAGCATTCAGGTTTTGGCAGGGGCAAGGTGTTTGTTGCAAGAGGATAAGAAGCAAAAGGAAACTGCTCAAGACAGATTAAGTTAGATACTGATTCTGCCATACCACACAATAAACATGCACTTCTCACAGACCACAGAAGAGCTGATATTTCTGCTCACTACTCCCAGAAATCTTCTCTAAACCTAATGCAGTGGCTACTATTTAGCTGTCATCAGGTCCTTGGATTTGACTTCACAGTATTTTGCAAATTCTCTGGTTGAGAATCAACTTTTTTTTCCCTTTTAACACAATGGAAAAAAACGCCACAGCTACAAAAACATCAACAAAGGAAGACACTTACCTGTATTCCCTGGTCCTCAGAGAATACAACTTAAATGCACAGCCCAGTGCTATGACTAGCAGCAAGCCACACACGAGACTCCCAATGAGAGCAGCTGTGATGACCTTCCTGGGAACAATCACCAGGCAGTTGCGTTCATCACTCCCATCCTGGCAGTCCTCTTGGCCATCACAGCGCCAAGTCTCAAAGATGCACAGGTTTGTCCCACAATGGAAATTCCCTGGCTGGCAAGTAAAGCAGTTTTTTTCATCTGAGCCATCTGGGCAGTTCTTCTGGTTATTACAGCGGTCAAGTATTGAGTAACAAAGCCCACTGTTTCCTTCACATGGGTACTCATTCTTCTGGCAAGCAGGGCAGTTCTCCTCGTCCTTGCCATTTGGACAATGCCACCAGCCATCACAATGCTGCTTGTCAGTGAAACACTCCTCATCATTTCCACAAGGGTGCTCCCAGGGAAGGCAGTAGCCTTTCACCTGATAGGTTGCATTGAACCCATGGCCAGTGCTCTTGGAGCGGGCATGATAGGAGACAGTGAGCTGGCCCTTTGATGACTCCACACTCACTGAGTGCCTATTGTTGTGGTGTGAAAAGGTCTGCATCAATTTATCACCTCTCTCCCCGATGCCATCATACACCTTGACATAGTCATTGTAGCCCAGCTGCAAATCCAGCTGCAGCAGGACATGCCGATTATCCTGTGTGTCCACATACCACGTGCAACGAAGGTCTGACCTGCTGTGATCAGCACGGAACAGGTCTGGGGAAGCAAAAGATCCATAGAAATTACCCAGCCTTTTGCCACAGGAAAGATCAGGACAATTATCTTCATCTGAACCATCACCACAGTCTTTGACCGAATTACATCTCAGCTCGTTCATCAAGCATTTGGTGGAGTGGGCTGCACTGCACTGAAACATTCCTGAGGGACAGATGCTGGATGGAGGGTCTGTTGGAGGGACAGTGCAATTTCTCTCATCTGAGCTATCACCACACTCATCCATGGAATTACACTTCCAAGTACTGGGAATGCACTTCCCGTTTGCACAGCGGAATTCATCTGACTGGCACACAGACTGACCTATCTTTCCTGTGAAGGAGGATAGGGAGAAAAAAAATCAGTATCCAAACTTTTGGAACTATCTGATATCACTTTTCCATACCTACTACCATGCATGTTCACAAGCTAATAAGAGAGTCAAGTACACTTCAGCAATACTGTTGAAAAGCCACATGCAAATAATATCAGCATTACCACACCAATACTTTACAGTCATCAATGGCCCAAAAAGCCTGTCAAAAAAAGCACTGCTGTCTTCCAAGTTTTGCCAGAGGGAGTATAAAGGGAAGCCCAACAAAGAAAGGGAAGATTCTACCTCTAATATAAGAAAGGCGAAATCCCTGAGCCTGTCCTGAGCTTGATGCATCTGAGTGAAAAAATATCCACACATGGTCCCTTGCAGAGATGAATGATGGGGGTATGGAAGATCCACACACTTTGTACTCTTCCCTCTTGGCAGATGGGCCAATCATCAACCAGTCTACTGCACACTTCTGAGAGTCTTCCAAATCAAAGTTCTTAAAACTGTTAAGAACAAAAGAAAGCACAAGTTACAAAGAGGACATGTATCTGGAACAAAATCTAACAGAAAGAACAGACTCTAATGGCTGACTTTCTGCATCAAGCAGTGCTGACATAAAGGTACCACATTCAAAGACAGTGAAACATCTACCTGAGTACATAGAAACAAAGCACATCCCCCAATCTGGAAAAGCACCCATCTCACAAGCATAAATATCATACCAAAGTAGCTCCAAAAGCTGAAAGAATGAGTCCTCTTTAACCCAGTCCTCAAATAAAACTGCTTCCTAAAATACAGATATGAGGTAAAGCAAAATTCTGGAATACATTATACAGAAAGCAGATTAATTTCAGCAGTCATTTCCAATTGTAAAAGCTATGGAACTAGGGATGACAGGGTTGCCTACTGTCTTGGAAAAAGAACAATAGGGAGCAGTACAAAGAATCCTCAGGGACTAAGTATGAGAGACACAAATCCACTCTTCAAGCCCTGGATGGGCAAGGAGAGATCAAGAAGAGAATAGGGGTGGAAGTAGAAGCTAAAATCTAAATCCATTATCTTTTAACTCAAATATGAAAATATTCCTTTTCTGGGAGCACAAATGCAGAGCAAACAAGACCATAACCTTTTACAGTCAAGTTTCTAGCCCTTTTGCTGACACAAGCCAAGTGATTATTCAATAGCTTATCTAGTGCCGAGGTGCCCTGTTTGCAGAACACTGAACACAACTGGATGATACTCCCTAACCTGTGGCTCAGGAACCACATGTGGTATCTGTTCCCTCATGAAACAGATTGCATTCCTATTCAGCAATCTGCAATGACAATAGCAGACTGCACAGAAAAAGCATACTCATTAGGAAAGGGCACACTGTTCAGAACATTTAGAAATTAATTTTGGTCCTTTTTTATGTAACTCAGCTACACCAAACTAACTTGGTAGAAGTTTGTGCATAATCCATGCAAATATCTAGAGAGAATTTTCAGAAAGGCAGAAAAGCTGCTGCAAAATACAGATCTTCCCTAAAGGATTTTTCACAAACATCAAAGACAAATTCTTTGAAAAAGATAAATGGAAAGATAATTTTCTGATATCAATGTGTATTTACAAAAGGCTGTCAATGCCTGCTAGTTCTTGACCTTTGAAGTTGAAAGGGAAAGAACAGCAACTATGTAAACCAGCTAATTCATTTAAACAGGAGACTCAGCCTGCCTGTAAGTTCTGCCAAACACATCGGCTTAATTCTTAAAAAAAATTTATCAGCAAGAGCATGAGAAGTAAGAGAGCACTGAAAGTGGTAAGTTAAAATGGAAATTATGACAATGTACGTGCAAGGACAATCCACCCAGAAATGTCCTTCCTCTTCTCTTTTCTCTCACCAATCTCTGTGTGTATTCACAGCTATGAAGAAATATTCCCAAAGCACTTAATTCTTTGCCATAAGCAATCTCATCAAGCTTCTGAAAGCAGCCTATTTTGCAAAGAAGCTCCATATGACTGTGCAGCCAAAATAAAAAGATTTAAGCACTCAGGCATTCAAAGATAAACCAGAGTATTTCTGTTATAGGTGCTCTGCATAAAATGTTTTTAATGACCAAGAAAGTGAACAGCCCCTGCATCATGAAAGGGAATTATCCAAAGCACTAGAAAAGCTATAGGTACTCACAGAAAGTTTGTTACATGAGATGTGAGACAGCATTACTGAGCTACCACATCAGTTTTGCTCTCTGTAACTCATTTTGGCACCACACACCATGTGGGGTTCCTATCATCTACCTGAAGGACAGTTCATAGGAATTTTTAAATTAAAACCTTTAAGTTAAGGTACTTAAAGAAATACCTATCTGCCCAACAAGAGAAGTTTTTAAGAAAAGGGAACAGTCACTAAATCAAGAAATGGAAACTCAAAACTGGGAAGGGGGGCTGGGAATTACTAAAAAAGTTCTATTTGTATGATACAAACAAGTTCATTTGCTAAATCTTTTGATGCTTTATTTTTGTAGTTATTTTAGCTGTACCAGGATCAACCTTAAAGAGGCAAACAAATTGTTCTCCTATCTCACGAAGCTCCCACACTCCAGCTGGGTCCCACAGACACTCATTTTCCTCACTCTGCTGAAGAGTTACTTTTGTCTATCAAGTAAATAATTCAGCCATAGTGTGGTTACACAACACAGACTGCACAGGGGACAATTTGCTTGTATAATAAGCTGTCTACAACTTATTTAAAATTAATTTCATTCTAGAAAAAAAAAAATTTACACTTTTAAATTCATACAAAGGAAGAATACAGAGAAGTCAGCTACATGCAAATACCTTGTTTACAAACTCCTTTGCAGATGACAGCAATGCCTCTCAAGACTCTGCATTTGTGTATAATTCATATCTTTTACTGGCATCTTGAAAGTCTGCTATTGTACATTGCTAAGAAACAGCTTTTTTAGTTGTGGAAGAGGAAGAACCTTTAGTTACAGCTTCCAATGCAGAAGCCAGGAATACAGAGGATAACTGATTTTCCTGAGTGTCACTTGCGGATCTCAGATTCAGAACAGAATCCCACACTTCTTCACTAACAAATCCAAACTTCAGCCACAGAGTACAAGGGTGATGAGGCAGAACAGACTTGCCAGAGAACACTATGTTTAATGGATTCCCCAAGAACACCATGCCTCTTCAGTAGCATCAAGCTACTGGAAAAAATGCCCTGGTATTCAAAAAGAATATTCACAAGAACAAACTCTTTTACAAAAACAAACATCTTAAACCCAAGTGCCTGGAAGTTTCAAACACAGTTTCTCTGTGTATGTCCTAATGTGAAGTTTTATGTGTAATAGATACCACAGCAGTTATAAATTTTTTTCTGCTAAGAGCCAAAGCAAAGACAAAACAATTATGCTCCCCCTTATGCAAACTAATCAACAGATGTATTTTCAACAAACTTTTCTTTGATTAAGGTATTGCCACTTTATTTCTGCACCCTTTCAAGTTATATTGCCCCTACTGGGCCTTAGGCTGCTCTCACTGCTGCCTGTGGATCTCCAAAACAATACAGGAATATAGAAGGAGATTGGGGTACAAGATCAAAATTACTGGACCAAATTGTGCAGGTTTTATTTCTCCTGAAAGATGCAATTGTCTTGCTCTTGGAATGTCTCTTCCACATTTTGATGGAAAAGTACAACAATATCCTATTAAACACTGGAAGTATTCAGAATCTGAGGATCAGAACAACTCAGTGTGAACTGAGAAACACAGCACTGGGTCTTGTTTTTACTCAATTCTGCAGAAATCAGTAAACTCATCTGATTCTTTTTCCAGTGGCACAATACTGAAAAAGAGATTACGCCCAACAGTGAGCAGAACTCCAGGAGTTTAGAGAAAAATACAGGGTTAATCATATATATCACTTCTCACCTATGTACTCACATGAATTAACAGCCTATAGTGATATCTTCCTTTTACCTGACAAGTATTTTTACATTGCTGCAAAGTACTTCATTAAACCAGACTATCATAAACACACATTAATAGTCTATGTATGTGAGAAAAACGTGCTTCTTGCAAAACTAATGCTTAGCAGAGCTTAGTTTTTTGCCATCTGCACTGAAAGGAACTGTAGCAGCTAGGGGAAAAAAGTACATCTATAAATAATGTAGGGAATTCTCTACAACCTTTTCAGTAATTTAGGCACGAGGGACAAGAGATTAAAGAAAAAGAAAGCTTTCTCAGTAACTGGAAAAGGACAAACATGGGATGCAAAATCTGAATGAAAGCAATTAGTAAATAAATAAAAAAGTAAGCGTCCAATTTGGCCCTCTAAACTCATTTTAAAAATCGGAGAATAAATATTATGGATAGGTCAGTAAAGCACAGTCCCAAAATAAAACCACCCGACCAATTAAGCAAGAAAAGTTACTTCTATTTGCCAGCTTCTCACAGAAAGTGTAGACTGTGAACAACTGATTACTTAATTGGCTCATTAAAAACTTCTACTTAACCACTGAAGCACAAGGACCTGAAGTCAGGAAAGCTCTATTCTGCTCCCAGCTCCACAGCAGCAGCTAACTGCATCACCTTAGGCAAGAGACACTGGGGCTAGTTCTTCAAAAGCTGAGCAAGTAAATGGCTATTATAAGGTTTTTTCCAATTAATGTCCAATTCTGAAACACCATGCATTTGGTAAATGGACTGTGAAGCAGTCCCTTTAGCTCTTCACACAATTACACACCAGCAGGAATATAGGAACAGACCTCAATTTTATGCAGAAATTGGAACTCCAATGGGATCTGACAATTTCTTTTTCAAAGCCAGTGTTAGGGATCACTGAAGTGAAATGCCAATGAAGGTGATCCCCTCACCTCTATTAATAAGAGATGGCTTGAGTGGGGCACTAAAGTAGATTGCTTTTCAATAGAACTCTGAACATGGAGAACATTTTTACTCACACCCCGCTATGTTCCAGTAATAAAACAATAAATTTATACTCCACCCACACCAGGGTTAATTACAACCATTAAGAGCAACTTCCAAACAAACATTTTTTAAATCTTTTTCTTAGTGATGAGGAAACATAAACCTATAAAGCCTATAAAACGATGGTACAAAGGCAGTTACTACATATGACATGTTTATCTGATCTTACATGATTTTATGTAATTCTCTGCAAAAAGAAGCATAAAAATAGAGAAAATGGGTGGAAAAATCAAGCAGTTTCCAACTAGCAACTAGGATAACTAGCAACTGGTTACCTGAATTTAAAGAGACATAACAAAGTCCTGGAAAACAGTGGCTACACACTTGTTCACAGGTCTCAATAGAACCATTCCATCAGACACATGAACTTGAAAGAAAATATCGAAATATGTACACAGAGTGGTATAAATACAAAGAACATGTACTTCCTATTCATGGGAAAGCTCCCTCAAGGATTTCTAAAAGTAAAGTATAAAGCAAAATAATAAGCATGGAAATGTAAGGATGTGAAGAAAATCAATATACACATGAAAGACAGACATTAAGACATAGCTCATAAAGGAGATGGCCACAGAAGCCAGCATCTTACATACACACATAGATCTGGTCACTGCTCAATGAAAGATGCTGAGAATAGGTTTATAAAAATAACCACCAAGTGCAAACAGTTTAGAAATAAAAAATACTTTCAACTGCAGTTTTATCCCTTAATGACTCCTGCTGTTATCTCACTTACATAAGTGCTGTCATATTGTCAACAAGAATTCCAGATCAAAGGAAGTGCATACTGTATGACACAAAAGGAGGAGATGGGGTTTTTTTTTGGAACGTTTCAAAATCCAGATGTTAGCCTAAGAACTTTGATTTTCCTAGGAAAATTTAAAAAGCTACTCTTATGTTCTTACCGACTCACTGTTAGACTAAGAAGCATATCCAACTGGAAAGCAGAAAACATGTTTGCATTTGAAACCTCCTAGCCTAGGCAAGTCAGCTCCCTCTTTTGCATCCTTGCATTGCAAGGGCAACAGCCTCATAAAGAAATCCTCAGATGCTGAAACATTTTGCATTTCACTCACTGGAGTGAGTCATTCCAGAAACACTACACCACAACAGCAGTTCCTGGGATGTTAACACACAGTTCCTGTTGCCTGTGTGTGCAGAGGAGGGCAGGACATGGCTGTGGATTCAGTGGCACAAAACAAACCCATTAAGAAGATATCTTTCAAGTCATATTGCTGGGCATACATCTCAGCTGTGCACACATTACTGCCAGTTGCCACACCACACGTTCCTGTGTTTGTTTAGCCTCTGTTGCACTCACACTTGCAGAAGACTCCTAATTCTAACTGGAGCTCTGAGATATTTTCACAGCATAAACTGCAGCATTATTCTCCAGAGTCAAGCCCTGTGTCTCATTTGTGTGCTTTCTCAGTTTCCAACAATCTCTGCTTTGAAACAAATTCCCCACATCCAATGTAATGTGATGGGGTTTAAAAGCATGTTTCTATTTATGAATTTCAAATGCTGGCAGGTGTTTACTTCATTACTTTTGGTGAGTAGTTCCTATTTTCAACTACGGATGGTGGAGCCTTCCTATTATTTCATCTGTGGCAGATTTGTTTTCAATTTCTGAGCATCTGCAGTTGAAAAGGCTTTGCAGTCCTTTTAAGCAGCTGAGCAAAAAATGAGCAAATGGTGTCAAATGCAAGAGTACTAAAACCCCTCCCCAAAAAACTTTTCCTAGGCAAGTAAGAAATTCTTGGTTCGTGAAGGATCCCACCACTAGCCCAGAAAAATTAAGCACGTTCACAATATTCTCATATTATACCCTAACAATCTTAACAAACCATTTGCAGTACATTTTACTCTTTATTGAAGAGCATGTTTCTAGAAATGAGCTGAAATGGTACCACAAATGCTAACTACTATTTGATTTGTTGGAAATAAATATTAAGCAGAAAAACATGTGTCTTTTGGTAAACAAGTAACAAGAAGCAGTAATTATCTTCAACAGTCTATTAAACATAGAAGCATTTCAAGACATTAATGAAAATGCCATTTTTTTTTCTAAGAATTTTACATTAATTGAAAGCTGAAGCTGTTCCAGGTTTTACAGCCTTCACCTACTCATATTTATAAGCAATGAAGGGAAAAGTGATTATTTAATGTGAGTAAATATACTGCTGTTTCCCACTCCCTCATCTGTCAGGGTGTATGAAATCTCACACAGGCACTGTGAAGATAAATACATTAAAAGACCACAAGTGACTTCTGTAATAATGGATGTCAGAAGTAGCCTACAGACACAAGACATGGTGAAGGATTTTTAAAAAGAGAGAGGTGCCCAACCTGGACCCCTGTTCCAGTGAAACCAATTTCAGCTTTCTTCCATCATCAAGTGGCTCCCATTGGTGTACCAGTTAAATTCACATTTTATTTTATTTGAGCAAAGCAATCCTTTACCTCCACAAATATCAAACCATACCTAATAGTTATCATCTCTCCATGATCTCCTTGAATGTACCAGCTGCAGTTGATGGCTGGAGGATAGTTTGATGGCCAAGAAGGGCTGTAGATGACTCCCCGTCTCTCTGTGTGCTGTTCCAGCTCTCCGCTGCAAGCAGCTGTTAATAAGGGGAGAAAAATAATATTGTTAATGCTTTGCCTAATCCACAATTCCTATTAGCTTCAAGAGCTTTCATCAGTTTCTGGAGACTGCAGACACATGAGAGGGAACAGCTTTATCCTCTTACTGCTTTCTTCCCTGCCCTGTTTTTAAGACACCCACAGCAAGTGTAGGCAAGCACAACCTGCATTTCAATGCAGGACCAATCAATAATCTTGTACGAATCTACCACAGGCTACAATCAATATTACTGCATGGATCTGCCAAGAGGATGCAATACAGAAATCCTTCTTACCAGCTTCCCAAAGCCCAGGCAGGTCACCCAGCGAGTGAAGAAGATCCATATTAAATATAAAGTAGCTAGTAGCTGGTTTTGTTGTAACATGTTCCTGGATACGTTGTTTATTCTCTTAACCACATGAACTGTTTGTAAGGGTTAAAAAAATACCACCATCCACCACACTCCCACAAAAAAGTATACTGCAGTCCAATGTTAAATGTTTTCACTGAACATCACTAAAGTATTCTACATTCTTTCTGAATCCACATAGATGGGAAAAATTTTAAAGAAAGGGAAAGGAAAAATGAGGCCATATAAAGCTCAGCATTTTCAAAGCACGTTTTATTTTTCCTATGAAAAACAGCAGGCTACATCAAATACTTGTCATTTGTAATTAAAAAAATCAAAAATGAAAATTAAATGTTCCAAGGACAAGTTGAAAAGCTGCTCTGATAGGAAAATGTACTCCAAGCAGACTACAAGAGGGAAAATTCTCTGTCATGCAATAGCTATTCTGAACATTCTCCAAAAATATTATTTAATCTATTTTTAAAACAAATTACTATCTAGAGCATGACTTGTGGACTGCAGCTGAATATTTCAGTTTTTGACAAAAGCTTACATTCTTGTATAGCTGAAAAATGTAGCGAGGGAAAAGAAAGGCTGCCCATACCCTGTCACCTCATACACACACACACATCCAAATACACTGCATAATAAATGAGAGATTTACTGTAGTGCATGAAATCCAGCCACGTAAATACACCATTTTCAATTCCCAGTCAGCATCAGCTTTAGCTGCACTGGAGGGATGGATGGATGGATGGATGGATGGATGGATGGATGGATGGATGGATGGATGGATGGATGGAAGGAGTAGCAGCAAAGCTGCCTGGCTGCAGCCAAGGCAGGTGGCAGGGCTGCCTGTGGAGCTCCTGGTTGGGATGTCCCCTCCTGGAAACCCATGCCTGGCACTACTCTGTTTGCTCACAGCAAGCACTTCTGAAGTGAGAGCCACACAAATACAAAAAGCATGAGGTGTGCAACTTACCTGAGGCAAAACATAAAAATGCTATTATTTTCACTCTCCAGGTAGAGCATTCCACATGCACATAATTCCTACTAGTTTCAAAGGCCACAAAAACACACAGAATACATAAATACATGAAAACATCTGTTTCTAAACACACATTTTGCAGTAATGAAGTTACAAAAGCAAGAACATTTTTGTTATCACATTTCTAAAACCAGAATGGCTCCATGCCAGATGCTGGAAAACACTGAGATGCAATTGCAATTATAGAATTACAAAAGCAAATGTAAGATACACAGGACTTTTCAGCTCCAGTTCTCAGTTTCTTTATAATTGTGCTCCTCCACATACTTGTTACTGCATCAACATATCACAGCAGCAAAAGAGGACCAAGAGCTAGCAAACACAAAGGAGCTGGAAAGGCTGCATTTCCTAACTGCCAGCTTAATAACACTTCAAAATGGGAAGGAAACAGAATGCACCAAGTGAAAGAAGAAATACAGCAGACAGCAGTATCCAGAAGCTTCCAGTAACACCTGTGCAAATATTTCTGCTGCCCTTGTACCAAATTATATTCTGGATTAATATCCCTTATTCATAGTATTTGCAATCGAACAGAAGCAAAATTACACAAAACTTATTTAATTTTCATTCTGCCAGGCTGATGGCTCCACATCAGCACTTCCATCCACACATTCATTAATGTGTAGTTAGCAGAGCTGTTATTCTCCCCAATTCTCGTTTCTCAGTTTTAGGAAGTAATTACAAAGACTCTGAGCAATAGTTACTTAAGTATCCCAGCATTTTTGAGGCAATACCACTACATTATTTTCTGCTGGAATAATGTTCTTTCCTAATGTAGAGGATCTGCTGTAACAGCACAACTCAGGTCTTCATTGAGAAATGCTTTTTCTTACTCACACTGCACATCTGATATAAATGTGAAGTAAGATAAAAACAAGTGACAAAAGAAACAGACTTTTCCTTTCAACAGAAGAACTGCAGCTGTGCAAATCTAAGGACATAGCAAGTTAAGGGCTGCACTGAAACTACATTTCTGGCAGTTCATCTGCCAGTGGCTGTTTTTGCCAATATTTTACCATGGCCTTATCCCCTCTGACATGTATCAAGCACTTCAGACTTGTCCTACTCAATATCAAAGGGAAAATTGCTTGGCTCTTGCAAAGGGTCCTGATTTAAATGGACCACAAATCTGAATTAATATTTGTTTTGGTTTAAGACAATTTAAAGGAGAAGTCTTTAAACCTGGTCTATATATCTCCCTCAGGGATCCAATAAAGTAATGAATGTAAGTAGATTAAGTGGAAAAATAACCCTTTACTAACAAGCAGAATAGCAACAGTCAGAAACAACAGCAAATAATGACTAAACACAAAACTGCTCAGTCCTGTGGAGTCCCCAAAACAGAAAGAAACCCCAAACAAAAATTGCCAGGCACAGTTACAGATGAGTACTGTGATGGCTGGCTCTTATAACTGAAGGATGAACAGTATGTGTATGTTAAGATAAGTTTTGTGGATGTATATGGTATTGTAATTTATCTCCCCTCCTCCCTAGATTGTGGCCATGGGTTAGCTGGGGCAGTCAGGGCATTTGGGGAGGGCTGGCTTGGTACCTGCCCTGCAGTCAAGGTGAAAGCAAGCAGTCTCCAGCAATGGATGGCAGAGAAGGGGTTAACCAGCAAGACTTTGGGAGGGCCCAGGGGTATAAAAGCCAGAGCATCCATTCTGGAGGTGAGCACAGGCTGCTTTAGTCCTGTGCTCCCAGTGCTGCTCTTTCTCCTTATTCAGTCTTTTGTTGTGTTTGTGTTAAGGTTTAATAAACCTTTGAAATTGTAAAGTGAGGGTCGTTTCTCACAACACCCCCAGGCTGGTGCCCTGGATTTCCAGCATGCAGGTCAAAGGACAAAGAGGGAAATGGTGTCAGTCTTTTCCCCAACACCCCCCTTCTCCTATCACTCACCTGGCTTATCTCCTGACTGAAGTTATTGGGATTCAGGGGCTCGTGGTTTTGATGCCTTTTTTCCCCACCAATGCTCACTACTACAGGATTTGCAAACATCAATGAGCTCCTTCCTAAAGCAGTCTTTCTTCACACACACAAGTTTTGAAAGAAAAACCTTGACTAAACGCAGCCTTCAGTGCTGACAACAAAATGTTAAAACCACACAAGGGCAGAATTTTATACTGTTGGGGTTTCAATATCAATAAAAGGTCCCTCCTCAGCTCCTGCCCATGGAATCTGCAAAATCACAAACATGCCTAAGTACTGTTTCATTAAGAAGGGCTTCATGGTGACACTGTGATTCCTTAAGGAAAATAAACAAAAGCCTGTTCAAACTGCCAAAACATCTAAAGGAAAGGGAAGTTCCTAAATAGAAAGGTACAGTCCTGGATCCTGAAGACTTTATCATCAGTGACAACACAACAGTTCTGTGTCTTTCCACAGCCTTTCTGCAAAAACCTAGAAGAAAAGTGAAATCACTAAACACTCCAAACTGCTTTAATTTCCCACATTTAGCATTACTGAAAAAACATAAAAATACTAATTCCCAGATTGGCAAATCAACTCACCAAAAATCTTACTGAGATGGTGCTTTTAAAAGAAAAGATAAATTATAAAGACAGACAATACTAAACCTTCCATAGTTAAAAAAAATCCCTAAAAAACAACAAAACAAAACAAAAACAAACAAAAAAAACCACCAAGCAAAAAGAAAAGAAAACCCCACACTTAAAACAAATGCCAGAAGAGATCTGAGTTCAGAGAGTTTCTGTGAAGAGGGCATAAATCTTAATGAGGCTTTCTGTAACAAGCAAATGGATTTCTTCTACTGTAAACAGCAATAGAATCCCTCTGCCAGTTAAACAGTAACTGAGACAAGGTAACTCAAAACTGTATGAAGACAAGAAAACATGAAGGCTACAATACTTGGAGGTTTTCAGCATATTTGCAGAACAAAAGCCAGATGTTACAACTCTATTTCTAGTGGAAAAAAGTGTTAGAAAGCAGCAAACCCAACTGGAAGAAGCTCTACATATTTTAGGCTGAGGCAGTATCACCAGTCTAAGTAAGCAACTGGTTAATTACTTCATTTACACTTTGTAAACTCAAAGTGTACCATACACCAAACAGATGCCAAACTCCATCAAAAGCTAAAGTACCATCCAGGCAGAACATACTAGGATATAAATGACACTGTACTTTTTCCAAGGAAAGAATGGAAAATACTGTGCTGCGAACAACACGTTTGTCCACATGGCTTATCCACACTTCCTCTAAGATTAATTTAAGCACGTTACCTAACCATAAAATTACAACCTTCTCCTGATTTAAACCTTCTATCAACCCCCAATTTTGACTTGAACACTCAAACTCCCACATTATTTGATCTACTGTCCTAGGAATATTTTTCTGTTTTCCAATATCCTTTCCTCCCACCTCCCTTATTTGCCATTTTTGGTTTTAAAACAAGTTGCAGCCTCTTTGGGAATAAAGTATATCTACACGTGTTATGGTGCATTGACAATCACAAGGGGGTCCTCATCACTAACTCATCACTGACTGCAATGTCCCTGTAATGTCAGTAAGTCACAGCACTGCTGAGAGAAGGAAATGACACTAAATGCTGCAATTCTGGTTGAATTTCCATGCTGACATTCATGAGACATTTTTAATATTCTTGTTTTAGCTTCTTCAGGAATGAGCCACTATCCCCAACTTAATGCTCCCAGGCACACTTCCTAAACACAGGGTTTTCCCCTAAACATATCAGCATGAGCTTCAACCTTAGCCTCAAGCTCACCATTTTTATCTATCACAATGACAATGATGCAGTCTCTAACCCTGTTGTGGTTTAAGCCCAAGTGGAAAATAAACCCCAGGCAGCCACTCCTGTTCCCCACCCCCTCAGGTGAAAGACAAAACAGAGACTGCAGGTTGAGATGACAATTTTCTGTTCCTGTGACAATTTACAATTTACCAGCGCCCAGCTGAGACAGAAGGCAGTGACAGCAGCAGGGCACGGGGACAAGGGTCTGGGAATGGGGACAGGGATCTGGGAACAGGGACATGGATGCTGGCCTTGGGGACAGGGGTCTGGGAATGGGGACAGAGATCCCGGCCTTGGGGACAGTGGGACAGTAACCTGGGCACAGGAACAGTGACCTGGGCCTTGGGGACAGGGATCCTGGCCTTGGGAACAGTAACCCCTGCATGGGGAGAGTGACCCGGGCCTTGGGGACAGCAATTTGGGCCTTGGGGACAGCAATCCGAGCACAGGGACAGTGACCTGGGCCTCAGGGACAGCAATCCCCGGCCTTGCCTGGCACCAGGGAGCCCAGGAAGACTTAAAAGTCCTAAACTTCCTAAGATGTGATAGTTAGTCTGTCTTAAATGTCATGTAAAAAGTCACTCTTTCACTAGAACTTCTCTGTATGAGGAAGAAGCAGTAACAGCTCCAGTGAACAGTAAATACAGGTAAGGAAAGCACGTCTTACCTAATGAGGTAACAGCACTTTCTATTTTCCCAGTCAGGAAGAGATTCACTGTGAAAAGACAGAAAAATAATGTTCAGACAAATTCTAGACAATTTCTAGGGTGGCAGCCAATAGTTAACCATTCCTAGGTGTTTGCTGGGGTGTTAGCATAAATGCATTGCAGTTTTCCAACAAGAACTTTGCTTATCTGCACAGGCAAGTCAAGTAATCACCTATTATCCTTCATTGCAGCTAAAACAAGTCAATACACAATGTACGTTTAGTATATCTGAAACATGCAACCAAAAAAACCAACTGCCAATCTATTCTAAATTATCTTCCATGGGATTAATTTTAATTGAGGAACAGAGAAGAACAATCACACTAAAACATTTATCCTCACAGCTAGCAACTTTACCTGCTTAAATGCTGAATAACTAATGCAATGATTATCCTTAATACTTCTCCTCCAAATAAAGCAAAGCTTGTTCCCCTCAGGTGAATGTCACCTTGAAAATCAGCTGCTAAAGCTAACATGATTGCCTTGACTAAGCAAAAGCAATGAAGTTTCCAACAAGGTTCACTAATACAATCAAAACAGGATGAGGCAGTACTTGCAATACATATCTGACTTGCAAATTAAGTTCCAAAGACTCTTCACTTTCTCAGAAGTCTTCTCTCACAGTGTATACCAGTAAAGTGATCTGAAAAGAGTAGTTATTGCCAAAGAAAATTTGTCCTGTGTCATTGGTGCTGCAGAAGTCAGCATTACCACGTAGTTCCCTATTAGTTTCCCCACACATTCTTTAAGGCATTTCTTTAAAAATTACAGCACGTTCCACTGACTGCTCTCATTTCAACAGTAATCTATAATCTGCAAAGATAGCCTATCAGTAAAATGACAACTGCTTAAAAGAATTCGAAAGGTTTAAAATGTTACCAAAAACTTAATTCACAACATCCTAGCCCAAGCACTCACTTCGGCTTCATTTTGCATATGTTAAGTTCTAAATCTTTTAATAGGTAATCTCTTGGCAAGAATTTAGCTAAAAACATCATTTAGAAATCAACAATAGGAGAAGAGAGGAAGAGAAACCATCCCTGTTCCCAACAGTCACTTAGGAAGCAGCTGACAATTAACACTATTTATGGCTCAGAGTGTGGGCCCCCATTGTCTTCTACACTGCCTAAACACATCACAAAACAATAACCCTTGCCCTGACATCCTTCTGTTATAACTCAAACCAGCACAAGAGGTACAAAAAGTACCAGACACTAAAGAGATGGAAATAAAACACAATCGCTTAGCTTTCCAGTTCAGGCCCAGTCCCGTGTTTCAGTCACCACACAGGTGCCTAGAGTTGGCCCTCCCTGACTTTTATCTGGCTATCCACAGTTTGGATTTTGTCCTTTTGGCAGGACTGCTACAGACCTCAGGCTGAGGCCAGACCCTGCAAAACAGAGGAAGATTGCTCCTGGTGTCACTCGTCACAGACTTCAGGGCTCTACCACAGGGACAAGGGCAGTGACTTCTCCCTCCTTCTAAGCAGTCTTGGGACTAAGCTTTTAGGAATACCCAAAACAAGCAGGGCAACTAAATGGCAGTGTATGCAATGCTACAGCTTGAGGAGAAACACACCTGAGCCATAGATTTAATAAGCATTATTATGATGTTCAAAGGTCCCTAGCAGCGCTGATTTTATTACATAATTAGCTAACATTAATAACACTGCCATATGATAATAACACTGTGCCATGTAACTATTTCTTCTTTCACAGTGCTACCTTGCTCTGTTAGGTGAGTAAGCCTACCTAGGAGCAACAACACCATCCTGTACCAGGAAACAACACAGCTCTGTTAACTCTGGCACAGCAGCACATCCGCTTGTGACAAACTCTGGATTGCAACAGCAACACAACATTTCCTCATCCAACGTTAAAGTGCCACTACTTCTGTAACCATAGTAATATAGTCCTAAAGACTGAGAGGAAATTAATCCATGATTATGGCACGAATTTATATGCATGGTTTTGCTGCAAAGAAAGTACATGAATATACTCTGCATAACTAGTATCAGCACAGCTGAAAGCAGCGTTTGAAGATACACTGCATGGAAGAGTCTGTGTCTGTACTACCATTGGAACTTTCTTTATGTGTTTCCTGCCTGAATACTCCCAACAGCCATAAGAGAAATGAGTTCTGAGCAGAGGTTTCCTCACATGGGTTGTAAGAGGCCCCTATGTCCTTCAAATGGAAATAAGTAGGATAAAGACAAGGGGCATAATAGAGAGGAATCAGCCAACTCAGAGCTACATTACTGAGGACTGTTTAACAAAAACCCTAGTTTACTGCAGCCTGGCACACCACACCTGGCAGACACCTAAAAAAGAGAACCCCCAAAAATACTCATTTATCTCTACAAAAAACTTTTACTGGCTGCAGTTGCAAGTTCTTTGCTGTCATGTTCAAACCTTTTTATACCAAGAAGCAAAAATAGTTCTTTAAAAGAAAATCTAAGTCTCACACCAGATACTTTCCCAAGCAACTGAATAAGCTTACAGTTTCCATTTTGCTCACTCAAGACCATCAAATCAAACCACAAGAGCACTGTTAAACCAGCAGACAGATCTCAAAACTGCCAGAGGCCCATAAAAAAGAATAGCCATTCTCTGCTGATTTTCTTGTCTCTTGTCAAAGTAAAGCCTTGTCAAAATAAAAGCAGGTGAGAGACTAGAGTATTATAGAGTTTTCTGGATGCCCTTTTTCTTAACTGTTGAGCAGTTATGGGAAAGCCAGAAAAGGATCCCAGAAGTGCTTCAGTTGGCTTGAACTCCATATAACTCCATTACTGTGCCATTCTCTTGGATCGCTACATAGATCTCAGGGTGAGGTTTTCAGTTTGGAAAGCAGCTATTTGGATCAAAAGGGAAGCTTACATGTTGCCACCTCCACACCAAATGACAGCTACCAGGCTTTCCCCACAGCCAGGAGAGACATCAGCTTCACTGATTCCTTCTTATCTGGTAACTTTCTATGTCCTCAGAATTTCTCAAGAATGAGAAACAAAATGGCTTCACAAAAGAACAGTTGAAACAAACCCAATTCCAGTTTACAGACGAAGTCACACAGCAATGGTCAGTGGCAGTGCACTGATACAGACACCAAACACCCACACACAGGCCATGGGAAAACAAGAAAAGAATGGCAGGAAACAAGAACCAAAAACAAGGATGAAAGGAAAGGACAAACAAGCAGGAAGTAAAATACAAATATAGTTAAAGTAGCAGCATTATATTCTGATTGGCTCACTGGAGCAAAATACCTTACAAGCTTCCCCCCTCCCATGTTTCCCAACTTCTAATACTGTCAGTTGTGCAAGGAATAGGAATAAAACATTCCAGCCGAAAAGAAGAGCCAGACAGTGAAATTCTAGAAGTCATAGAAAGGAGAAATCTACTGAAGTTCCAACCTGACATCACCCACATCTAAACACAAGATGTGTTCTCACTTCAGCTCTGGAGTTTACATAATCTTTCATTATCTCATTAGTCATTATAACAATAACCATGCTATTTATGTCAACTAATAAAAAGTTTAACAACGGTCTGACTGGGCCACCAAAAAAAACCCAAAATGAGCACAAAAAAATCGAAAAAAAGTGAAAAAAATCAAAACACCCCTCAAAACCAGTAAGAAATTCAGAGATACAGGGAAAGTATCTTTCACTAACTTTAAATAAGCACACTATTCTCATGCTGTGCACATCTCTGAAATCATGTTAAGATCCTGCAAAAAACAAGAGTTGTAGGACCTGGATGTTCAATCTGTCTTGTAGTTTACCTAGCTTTTTATACTGTACTCACGTTAATTAAAATTAGATTTGAATTTTACATTCGAAGTAACCACAGCAACCTTTCAACTTCAACTTCCTTTTTCTAAGTAAGCACTGATGTCAAGGAAGCACTTTTACAAGAACAGAACAAGCAGATATATCCCTTCCTGATAGTTTACATAACGAACAGTAACTGTCACTTGGGATTATTAAAAATTAACTCTAATCCACTTCATTAGCAAAGAGATACGGGTTAAAACATCAAGGAGCTGTGAGTTTACCAAGTGTCAGGAGGGCTCAGCAGTCATCTCTGCTAACTCCTAACTTCACGTGCCCCCGTTAAATGTTAAAATTATTTAACGTGCCCTGTTAAATACTAGCGGGGCCTATCGTTCTAGTCAAGCCAACGCCTCTGCCTAACAAAATCCATTGCCCTGACAGACTGGAAACCAGTAACGCGCTCCACCACGCTGCCGTAACTTAACACCTGCTGAGAAGCAGAGCGGAGAGCTACGGCTTCGAGCAGGAGGGAGGGATGAGAGCAGAATACGGCAGAGACAGGAGGGAGAGAAAACGTTCCTTCCCAGAGAAGCGCCGGGCAGTCCCTAAGCGAGCCCCGCACAAGCTCACAGCCCGGGAAGAAGCGGTGATGCCTCCTGAACTTTTTTTTTTTT
>VRYO01002410.1:2972665-2989229 GCA_009812075.1 Sialia sialis
GAGCTCTCGGTCCCTTCACCGTGCCGAGTGTTGGGACCCAGGCCCGGAGCCTCGCAGGCCCTGCTGATCCTGGAAGAACTCACCTGGTGATCAAACAGGTAACGTATCCACTGCAAGGCAGCCTAACTGCACTAGTATAAACTATGTCAACCCGTCCTGTCCCGCTGGAAATGGACAAAGCTTAATGTGTTTACAAGCAGCAAGACGAGAGAAGTTAAATGGGAATTTCATGAAGAAAATTGCAACACAGTGCAAGGTGATAGGTACCCCTGCTCAGGTTGCCTTAAGCTGCAGCTCTGCCTCGTGTTTGCTGAACTTTTCCTTGTTTTCCCATTTGTAGATGCTCACATACTGCCCCAGAGAACCAGTACCAGTGCTTTAGGCCTTTGTATTTCAACAACATAAAATGTTGCTGTAGTAGTACGTCAGGGGTTGAGGAGCTCCTTACCCTCGCTGAGCTGCAGACCTGTGCCTTATCTTTTCCTTATCAATTCCTTTGTTTGGATTGTTATAATTGTTGGAATAATCACAATTAAATTCGCATTTGCTTGTCACTCTGACTCTCAGTTAATGCCTGATGGATGGTTGACCTGTGGGTCAATAGTATCATCTCGAGTGTACCTGGATTGAGAGAAATTGATGTCATAATAAATACTTCTGTGCTAAAGATGCAGAAATAATAAGTGAGTCAGTACAAAGAAAGTTGACCTGCAGGTGAGAAGGCCCCCCACTCAGCCCAGCAGTGACCTGCTCTGCAGATACTGCCCATTTCACACGTGTTTGTGCCATTTTAAACAGCATAGTAAATCACACAACATTTTTTTACAACTTAATTCCTCCTAATCTAACTAGACAATTCTTAAACCTTTGATGGACCCTTGATTGTAAAATAATTTCATCTGGGTTTTTGAGCACTAATCCTCAAATTATGGGTCTGCAAAAGCGATAATGGAATGTTTCATAAAATAATGTTTCCTCAGTGAGTCTATTATTGTAATTTTAAAATATATATCTAGTCACCTCTACACTCTGCATTAACCCTTTTTATGATAATTGTGACAAAATTGCATCTCTCATTTCCATTAAATAACATCCTTGCATCTCACCAAAACTGTGGACTGTGTGATTGAAGGCAAAATGATGGATGCCCATTTTTTTAATAGCAGATTGTGGCCATGTACTAATTTAAGATAAAATCCACTCAGTTTAGAGATGTACTTTGCTGTACACATAGGACTAATTTGAAATTTTGAGACCTAATCTTCAGTCACACACTTTTGTGTTCACATAAATATATGTATGTATTAGAAAACTATATATGAAGGTACATAATGTGTTTGCTCCAGCACCTACTGGCCATGGGGAATTAATTATCACAACATCCACCTTGAAAACATAACCAGCAGAACTCATCCTAGGTGCTCTGCTCCAGGATGATTTGCAGATTGTTTTAAAATCACTTGAAAAGAGTAGCACCAAACTAAAGCATCACTCAAGCCAAGTGTCAAGCCTTCATATCCCATTTCTAAACATATGATACAGAGATGGCTCTAGGAGTAGACGTTATACATTATATATGTCCATTCATTTTAATGCTTTTGACAGAACTGGATCACAAGAAAGTCATGTAACACCACCAAAATAAAGTTTTGATAAAGTTTTACTGAGTGTAATCAAAAGATACTACAATTTTTTAAAAAAATATGCAGTAGAAAAATGAAGACACAGGATGATACAGCAATGTTGACAAAGATTATGGATTCTGTCAATATTAGTACTAAAAACATTAAAATAGCTTGAAACCTCAGTCTGTCCATTTGTGTAATATCTGTCTTATTCTGATCACGTCATTTTATTTCTTTATTCACGTTGCTTCCCCCTGTATCTACTTCTTGGAAATCATAAAAGCTTATGCTCCTTTTACAAGCATCTCTATCTATAGATTAATTTGATTAAGATTTCTTTAAACTAAGACTATAATTTTACAAGTTCCAGGCATAATTTATATGCATTTATCTCTTTTTCAGCATGTGGCAGTTCCAATGCATGTACAGATTTGCGCAGATCAGCAAACTGCAGTCCCAAATAATCACCAGTGTTCTCTTTTGACAGCCAGCATTAAAGAAAAGTTGGGTAGAAAACATTAGATGTGGTAACACATTATTTGTCTCAGCCTCACACTGTTCATCTCTAGTTTTATTGCATCACTGCACAGCACTCTCTAGCTGCATTTAATAAGGTTTACATTTAGTGACAACTACACTCTCCCTGAAAGAGAAGAAAATTCTCAAGGGTACTTTGCTGCACCAACTTTAACACTATTTCTGCCTGGATCCATTATAGATCATTACTAAACTTCTCAGTAATTTATTTTTCTTCTCTTCTTTAGGAATTTGTTATTCATGGATTCTGTGTAGAGCTGGAAAAACCCTGCTGTAATTCACATTCCTTTTATGAAATGTGATGGGAATAAATATGAGCAATTTGGTATCACAGGAAGGCAAATCCAAATTGCTTGATGGAGAAATACTTTAAGAACATCACCAATGAATAGGCATTTTTCCAAAGAGAGTGCAAAGCTGTGATACTCCTTTATGACACTCTGAACATTTTATGAAATCCTGAGTTTGTATCAACAGACCAGATTATGAGCAGCAATTACATTAGGGTAATTGCTTGAAAAGCAAAATAAAATTGCTGTCTCTTGAAAGGGTTCAGTTGTCTTTGTAACTACTATCAAGGCAGCATTAATTGCATGTTAGGGTTTTTTACACTTTTTACACTTGTAACTTAGCTCTCTTAACAAAACTGAAGGTCCACACAACCTGCTCCATTTAGTAAAATATGTCTCGTTTTTGTTTGTGTTATTGAGATCACATTTTTGAAACATGCAGCATGATTACAGAAGAGGATTAGAATTGTTTTCATTTATCAAATACTTACAGAAATAATTGGAGGAAATTTATCAAGGTTCCTTAACACATTTTTAAAACTGCACTTTATCAATAAGCTCCACTGGACAAGTCATTCCTGAAAGAAGAAGCCAGGCAACAACCAGCACTGTTTTATTTCTCCCTTCCTTTTGGCTTTAAATATTTTCAGTGTAATTCCATTTTTAAAGTGTGATACCAAGTTGCTGCTCTATGTCAGCAGTTGTGGCAGCTGTTCAGGAGGCTGCCATCCATCACAGGCCAGCACACACACACTCTCATCTCTGCAGCACACTCAGCTCTGTGCCCTGGCATGTCCTGACACCTTCCAGTGCCCAGCACAGGGATCCTGCACTTCACACAAGCACTGTGACTTCCTGCACATTTATTTCACTTGTGATGCCACGGTGCAAGGCTGTTTCAACATCATCTCCTACCTCCCTGGTGACTTTATCTTTTAATAACTGCATCTGGATTGATTTAAACTGTGTGATGCTGGCTTTTATTATCTACACAGTAGGAAAGCACTGCAAGACAATTGTGAGACCCCATATCTGCTAAGGTGCTAAACTGATTTCTCTCTTCTGGCTGCTCCTTCATAGCTATTGATGGGATGAGTTTGGATGATTTAATTTAGTTTATGATAAATCCTTTTGTGCTTTGGTTATATTAAGGGCTTACTGTCTCTGGTAGCTGGAGTCTTAAAGGATTTCCTATTTTCCTTGACATACAAAATGTGTGGTAAATGAGGGCTAAAGTAACTCAAGAAGTAAATCTTCTGCTTGTAAATGATAGAAGAGCAGTACCAAAATAAGGCTGAATCGCATTTTAGGTGAATTCATGTGTTTTCAGATTTCCCTTCACCTACAAAAATTCAGAGAAATAACAGGCTCAGCAGGGCCTGAGGTTGTCTTTATTATATTTCTTCTTTTCTACAGAAGGAAATGGAACAAACTATCAATACATTCTTAGTCAACATATACTAGCTGCATGAGTTACTAGACTTATTTTAGAATTTAAGTAGGAGATCAAACAGATTGGAATTGGAAGCATGAAAGCTCCTTCAACTCACAGAATGAACACAGTGAATGTGCATTAAAGCTGTCTCCTAGGGAGAGAACAAATACCTTTGCTCAGAATGCATATTGTAATCAGAGCAGATGAAAACACCACCTGAGGTTGGTCAGCAGTGTGTTCCCAGCCTCCAGTTCTGTTCAAAAGAAAGAAAAAAATATTAGAAATTAATTGAAGTGTTACATACAATCAGGCTTATCTAAAATGGAGCATGCACAGAAAAACAAAACAAAATTAGGACTGATAGACACCTTCCAGTTAGTTCAGGGGCTGGATTTTGTACTGTGTAGAAGGGTTGTAAACTACTGCAGTGCAGATGCAGAGGCTGCAGAGCAGCTCCCCTGGCACACCACCCCATGGTGTTTCCCCTACAAACCCGGAAACCTCTTTTGTGTAATTGTACCCATTAGCAGGGAGCACTAAGCATTTTTAGAGCTGCCTTCCATCCATTCTTACAACTGGGAAACTTGTGCAAAGCCTTACAAGTTAGCCAGAGCGTGCTGTTCAGCAGCTGCTCTCTGAGGAATGGTGCAGCAAGAAATTCAGAACTGGTGCTCTGCCATTTCACCAGAAAGCACTGGGTTAAAAACCACAGCAATACTGCCAGGACAGTTCTGAACCAGATACACTGCAGCAATTCCCTTGTGAACTGAATCATAGTTAACAGTCTATACTTACAGTGTACTTACTATAAACTGCCATTTTACTTGCACCAAATTACCAGTTCAGCAGGAAAAGCACACCAGAGGGTAAGGATAATCAGGCTTCTTCTGCTTCATTGATAACTAAATATTTATTTATTTTTCTATTTGTGTTAGCAATAACTAAAATTTAGCATCTCTGGCTAGTCTTCATTAAAATTTGGCCCAGATACTTACTTAAAGGTTTTATTTGGTCCTAGAAAATGCAATTTGTGTTTCACCTGTCTAAGGGGTTGTCACTAAGACTGATACATGACTTTGTTTCCCTTGTCTACTGTAGTTACATTTTTAAAGTTTCAATGGTATGTTTTCAAGTAGAAGTTTCTCTTACACCCATTCTGCATGAAGTGTTGCACTTCTTATTCAATTATTCTTATTGCAATACCCCACATGGTTTTAAAAATCCTGATAATTTTACAGTATGAAAGTATCCTTGGAATCAACTAGAATAATTATTACTGACAATTCTAAATTTTCTTCTTGATGTTCTCCATACATGTTCATAGCACAGTGGTTTTTGTGTTTCATAAAAGAGCATATTACATCTTATTTCCCAAAGCTCTTCTTAACATGAGTAGACTGATAGCATAGCAAGAATTTGGAGCTGTGCCTCAGTGAAAATGTTCCACAGAAAGAGTGGAAAAGGATAGAAACAAACACATGAACTCACTTTAAAAAATCTGCTCTTAGTATTGTATTCTGTTAGAAAGGACATAACAATTACAATGTGTTGGTGCATCAGGACAATAATCTGTGTAACTAATTTTACTAAAAGACAAAAGTTTAAAGCCCTAGGAAAGAAGAAATGCCAACCTGTGCTGAAGTGTGGATGTCGCATCTTTACACAGGGGACATTTCACAGAACATGTCAAAGTCCATTGCTCCCAAGTTGTGAGGTGGATTTCTGTTACACAAAATGCTCTGCTCTCTTTGCTTTGTCACACTGGATGAAGTGTGATAAACATTGATAAACACAGATAAACAAACACTGCATTTCTGGATCCTCAGTGATTCTGCCAGCTATTGACAGTAACAGCTAGAGTGGTAAAAACCTGGTGGCATATCATCAAGGATGGTGGGCTCCCAGCTGGGGACAGGAAATTGTACCTGCCCTGAAGGTGTCATGTTTTCATCTCTGTTCCATGCTGCCTAGCTGTTTTTATTATTGCACATTGTACAAAATTTATTGAAAGTAATATATATCTGAAGCATACAATTGAAATCTGATTAATAGAAAAGTAATGTTTTCATAAATCATCCTAATTCAGACCACATGACAGAGAGGATTAAAAAAAAGGATAAGCATAAACCATGGAACAAAACTACTGTCAGAGATTTGTAGAATAATCAAAGCTGCTTCAACATTCAATGGAGTTTAAAACCATGAAGTCAGATTTTCTTGTGCATAAAGAAAACTCTGTAATGCAATATTCCCTTTAACTATGATGCAGTCTGTGCAGCCGAGCTGTGGATCCTAGTTTGTATGTTCCAACGAAAGCATGAAAATAAAAGGAAGCCTGTAATAAATGGATTGAGGAATGAGAAGGAAAAAATCATTTCAACAATTGAATAATGAGTGAACAAGACTGGCAGCCCTGTGGATTCATGCACACATAGGCTGTGTGTCTAGAGAGAAGAAAAAAACCCAAAACAGTGAGTGTAATCAGTGATTTAGATGATCAAAACTTTTGAGAGAGCAGGGAAGCCAAGTAAATTAATGAAAAACACTATTTTCATACAAATTTTGGAGAAAACTGCGGTGAAACCACTTCAGAGTACCCACCAGTGCCTGTAGTGGCAAATGAACAGGAATGTTGCAAAAGGGTACCTACTTAAAATCAGAATTACGTGAAGGAAACTACTTTTCTAAATAAATAATTTCTGCACAGAGTTCTCACTCTGGGAAATCTCAGACCAATCATATTTCAGGGGCACAGGGGAAAATCCTGCAGCAGGCAACAATAATAAAATCTATTTATACTTATGTTGCTCCATATGTTGCTCTATATTTATATATTACACATTTATGAATTCTTCTTAACAGAAAGCAGTCAAGCTGATAGAACCACTGGGGCCACAAATTCTAAATTAAAAGTAGCTAACAGAAAAGTTATTTGATCTCATCCAGGGTAACACAGTATGCACAGCACAGAAAACCCCATCATCCCCAGATTGGTGGGCACAGTGATCAGTGTTCAAGTTAGTGCTTCATTAGAGCTTTTTGTCCCATGGCAGTAGAGTTTGTTTTGTCCATGTCAGGGGAGGTGCTGTAAAGATTAAACCAGTTTTGAAATAAAATACCCAAGTATTCACTTCTACTTAAATTTGTATTCATGTTGCCAGACTCATAGGTTTCTGAGGTGGTTATAGATTTTTCAGTTACTATCCCACACAACCAATTGTTTTGGGAGTTAACTGCAATTAGCTTTTATGAATCTATCATTATTCACAGACCTTCTTGGAACAAATGAGCAAAAATCTGTGTATACATTTGTGTTGTTGACTATCAAAAATATGACAGCTCACATATAATTGTCATGTAACTTAGGAAAAACTACTCCTTTTAAAATATCCCTTTACTATAGTAACTACAACAATTGTTATTTTTATTATTGCATTTATAATTCCATGTTCTTCTGCTCTAGCTACTAGTTACAGCCATAAAAATAGCATTGTACTAGCTTGAACAAAGATAGTGATTCGAAGAGATAATATTTAATACCATTATTTAATTGGCCAGCCTGGCATTGATCCTTTTCCACAGCCACGGGTACAGCAACCACAAATTCAACTCTTCTTGCCTCCCCTACTGTAAAGAACTGGTGTGTAGTGATGAGTTAATTTGTTCTCAATCCTACATTTGCTGAACTTAATGGCAAAGCAGTGTCCATTTATTATTATGACACAGAGGGAAAAATCACAAAGGCTTCCTACTTCTCAAAAGCAAGCCATGCTAGCAAATATTTAACTGTCAAGCAATTTTAAATATTTCATCTTTTGTCTGTACATGTACTGTAAGTGTATTAATCCCAGCTGGAAACAATTACAAATATTCATTGCAGTGCCCACATTCAGCTTGGCATCAGTCTCACTTTTTGCTGGTAATTTACTTGAGGCATCGTAGCACAGAAGGGCTTGGATTTCTGCAAAGCTCTATCCACAGTCAAGAGCACAAAAAGTTAACACCCATCAGTGATATGTAAATCTTGATGTGCAAACCTTGCCATTTTAATATTCCCACAGTGTGGCTTTGTTTCAGAAATGTTTGTATTTACTGTGTAACGTATGCTATTCTTCCCTATGGGCAATTTTCACTCCCATGGTCATTACTAATATTCTTCCTGAAGTTCTTCACAGAGAAGAGCAGATGCAGATCAAATCTGTGGCTTAATTTTAGATTTTACAGTACCAACCAAGAGGTCTGCAGCCACATTAGTTATGATCACTGCCAGGCAGGCCTAAAACCAGTAGAGCCAAGGCAGCCCCAAAGCTATTTTTATGTTCTCCTAAGGGCCCCCCACTTAGAGCTGCTGAAATACAGAAACCAGCAGCAGCTGCATAATCAGTTTGTGTGAAAACAGTTGGAAATTATTAAGTCAGAGATTCAACAAGACAGTGTCAAAAGAAGAGACTGAATCCTTCTCTTACAGTGATGTGAGACTGAATTTGGACCACAGTATGGAAACAACAGTGTTACAGGTCTCACTAGCACCTTTTTTGAGAGATGTGCTCTCTCATAACAGCCTTGGGCTCCAATAATTCCAAATTTATGTTTGCAACTTCTAATTTGTTAATTCTCCCTTCATCTTCTGGGTTTTGTTTCCACAGACCACGGCCAGAGAGAATGCCAGAGGAAATCACAATTGACCTCATGGGAAATAATATTGAGGAGCACATGGAGTTCACTCTGGTCTTAGAGGGGTGGCAGGTTCTGGCCATGGCAACCAAGGCAGTTCACTCATTTTGACTAAAGGTCCCAATTTAACTATTCACCCAGCTCTTTAGTTTCAGAGATTGTAGTCAAAGAACTGCAAACCAGAGACCTGAGTTTCTTTTCAGCTGGTTAGAGAAGTAAAACTCTTGAGGTTTGTTTTTTTTTCATTCAATATACAAACTTTAGAATTCAGCCAGTATAGATAATACTGGATAAGGATTGGATTTGGTTTGCTTTAAAGATTGGGAAATAATAGAATATTGGTACCCTGATACAAGATAGTGCATCAATACATATTTGTTACATGAAGATAACTCAAATTACCTTGAAAATCACATAATAAAAGGGCATAACCCACAAGAAGGAAAAAAATATAATTATTCTGTTCTGCCTGAAAATTACATGCAAATTAAAATGTTAATTAAAAAAAAATAATCTAGTATGAAAACAAACTAAAACACTCAGAACTAGCCAAACAGATCTGAGTTAGAATATTATTTGACAATTCTTGTTACTGACAGTAAGTATTTATTTTTATAGAGAAGCACTATAGTATAATTAGCCAGAAATAAATATGCAGAGTTAATTGAATAGTTTGTATCAGTAATTTTTTCAAATATTAAGCCATTAGTAATTAGGGACACTGTAATAAATTATTGCTGAGCTGTGACCTTCTAGCATGTTCATTCAGCAAGATATGTCAAATGAAATAATATGTACAAATGGTCATATTATTTGCTCTTATGATGGTTATAACTATTATGATATTTTAAACTACTATCACTGGACAAAAAGAGAGAGATTTCTGATGTACATAGTATACATACTAAAATACTTATTTGCATAAAAAAAGTCTACAAACAATACCTGATGAACCTTTACATCATTTTTAAAAGCAGCAATTCAGACAATTTCAAAATATTTCTCATGGGAGAGTATTAACAAGGGTTTTTTTACAAAAAGCCATCACTCAACAGTTCCCATAGACAACTGACAGCTAATTATAGGGGCTAATTGTGTTCAGCCATTTGCAAGTAAAGAATAAGCATAAATAGTACAGGAGATGAGGACAGACCTTGTTGTTTTGATGGCACTGCACAGTTGACAGCACAGGAAAGAATATGCCCACACAGCTCAAATTGATTCATCTTTTCCTCCCTTCATCATGAATCAGATTCCTTATTACCTTTTTATTGAATGAAAACCTCACTATGGCACAGTCAGTGGGAGTTTTGTCATCAAGTGAGCTCACTGCTTGATTACCTCTCCAAATAATATTAAAAATAACCTATATTTAAACCTTAATCATAGCTTAACTACAGCTTTTTGAAGAAAAGTCCTTCTGCAAAAAAAAAACAGAGACAGATGCCTCCCCCAGGTGTCGTATTTCCATTAAATGATTAAAACAGAGAGAAGCTGCTGGCTTTGAGATAGTTCTGAATGCACAGTAGCATGCATGCTGGCCCTTCAGCATGTGAAACAGCTTCCCACAACCACTCCAGCAGCACTTGCACACCCTTGCAATGCGTGCAATCTCACATCTCCAGGATTAGAAAAAAGCCCTGAACCTGCAAGAGTTGTGCTGCAGTTCCACAGGTCTGTCTGCACCTCTCTGTCATAATGAAAGAGATGTACAGAGAGACCACAGCCATTAATAAATGCCTTCAAGATACACTACATTTAAACTCATTTGTGGATTGAAAGGTTCTTTGGCCAAATGGGAATGCTACATGTAGGAGACCCCATGTCATGGTTCAGGAATGATTCAGTGTTCCCAGTGAAACACCCCAGAACACCCCACCCCCTCAACTGCAGGCACAGAAATTGCAAAGATCATGAATTAAGAACTATTTCCTAGAAGGAGCAATTAAATAAGAAAATCAACATTAACAAGAATACCAACAAGAGCACAAAACAGGTGAACTAGTCACCCACAATCTTACAGAACCTTGTGCCAAGTGCACACTCCAGAAAACCAGACACAACACCCCTGCAGGTGCTGTGGGTGGTATTGGGGAGCCCCAGTGTCCTGGCCATGCCCCTCCAGGCTGCTCCAAAGTTAAGCCATTCTGGTTGGAGCCAGGAAATTTTCTACAGCATCTTCATCGTGCCCAGATGCTACACCTTCCAGCTATATACATATATGTGTGTGTGCGTGCATTATATGGATATATGTATGGATAGGTAAAGGAGGGGGAGAATGTGCACTGTCTGGTGGTTGCAAGTTGCACCAGGAGCTCACAAGTGGTATCTGAGTAATCCATATTCACTGTCTATGGATTGTGGTTTAGGGATGAGTATTCTCCAGTGCTCTCACTAAAACCACAGCATCACTGCCCATCACTTGTCCCCTTCCCCTCCAAGTGGAAGCACAAATTGCAAAGATCATGGGTTGAGGTAAGACAGATTTACTGGAAACCGCAGTGTGATGAGAAGACATACAGTAACAGCAACAATATCAATAACAAAAGGTGAAAGACAAAGAAACAACTTGGGAAAAACCCAACAATAAACAAAACACCAGACTGTTCTGCCCAAAATGGTTTTCAGCAGGAAAGAAACACCCTTCTTTTCCAAAGCAAGAAGGTCCCTTCCTCCTGGCCCCAGCAATGACGTGAAGGGGTGTACACAACATCTGGGCTGTGTGATCTATGTGCCCTGGATGTCACCCAGGTCACAGAGCTGCTGTGCTGGCTGCTGGTTGCCTGAGCAATCCATCCTCAGTGTCCATGGTAGCAATGGCACAGAGAGACAGTGCCATTCAGCAACCAGTATTATACAATTCAACCTTACAAACTCTTTCACCCAAAAATCAAATCCCCTAAGGTGAATATCTTGTTCCCCCATCCCTTTGCATCACCCATCAAGTGCACCCAGGTCCTTGAGCAAAAGCAATCCCACACATGGGTTTGTCTTTTCCTGGGGCAGGATGAATCCCCACTGCCTCTCCCAGCACATTTCCAAAATGCATCACAGGCACTTCATTCCCTGCCAGTGGACTGACCAGGGCCAGCTCCACTGGCAGAGCTCTAGTGAAAACTAACCAGATTCTTCACTAAATGTAGATCCCAGTGTCCAAAGGACCCTGCACACATTGTTTCAGACTGGTTTTGAGCACCACTGCAGCATTTGACTCTCCCAGAGCTGGGTCTGTGACACGGGCTACGAAACACCCACTCAGCCCTGTGCTCTCTGGCCAAGGTGACGCTGAGTCTGTTCAGAAATGAGTCCTGCTGTCTGACTCAGCTCTCTCTGGGGTGCCATGTCACCCAGAACTTGTTTTTCAGGGCTCAGGACTGGATTAATCGTCAGCCATCCTGGTTGTTCCCATCACTGTCAGCACACAGTGCTTGCCTTGGTGGGTCTGGCAGGAGCATGATGTCACCAATTTGCCATTTATTTAATTTTTATTTATATTTGCACCATTGTCCCCTACACCACAGAGGCTTTGTTTCCTTCCTGATGGTTTGTGGGGACACAACTGAGGTTTTGTTAATCACGCCCATTGGATTCTGATAATGTCCATCTTGCTAATTCATTCCTAGAAACTGAATTTCCTGGACAGGTTCCTTAACCTATTTTATTTTATGACTTCATTCAGGCCACAGCAGTCCAATGTCAATCTCCACTGGATTTATGCTCTCCAGTTCATGGATGATCCCATACATGGTGTCCCAAAATCCCAGTTGGTGTCATATTGCTGACAGGGGACTGTTGGGGTGGCCATCAGTGCCTGTTGTTCTTCAAGCCTCAGCAGTCAAAGGATCCATCTGTTTAATCTCCCCTGTCTCCACAGCAGCTGTCCCCAAACTCCAGTGATCAGTACAGCTGTAATTCACTGGGAGAGATTTCCTTCTGCACTGTCCTGCACTATCCTTTCAACCCATCTTCCCACACATCCACTATTCATTCCTCTCATTGGCAGAAAGGGATTATTTGAGCCCTGGTCTTTAGAGGAAATGCTCATTCCAGGGCATTTTCTCCTAAAATTTGTCTCTAAACTGAGACACCTCTCTCTTGAGCAAGAGAGCACTTACTCCCAAAACCAGGGTCCCAAACTGGTCTGTACTGGCAGGGCATGGGACACTTCTTTACATTGCTGGACAAACTTGGACAGTGTTTTCACAGCTGAGATGCAGGTCCAGAGGAGAAGAGAAACTTTCTTCATCTCACCAGAGGCAGGCAGCAAAATTATCTGCAGTTTGTTCTCTTTCAGTGCATGCCAT
This sequence comes from Sialia sialis, assembly GCA_009812075.1. NCBI lineage: Eukaryota > Metazoa > Chordata > Aves > Passeriformes > Turdidae > Sialia > Sialia sialis. The sequence goes on from VRYO01002410.1 coordinate 2,985,531, forward strand.
CACTGCAAGGAGTGGCATGTGACAATGGGGCACTCCAGAGAAACTTGTGCCACATGAGTTGTGGCACTGGACTTCATCTGGAACTACAGGGGACTGCTTGTTATTTGAATCCCTGTAGACTTCTTCCCTGTTGGAACAAAAGGAGAAGGGTAAACGGAAAATAAACTGAAGTGTAATGGCTTCACCAGTTAAAAAAATACAAATTGCCAAGGTAGGGTAATAGACATTTAAAATATAAGAAGTGAAAACACCTACACAATGACAAAATTCTGCACATGAGCCAAGCACAGCTAATGAAAAAACATTTTTCAAAGAGGTCCAAGAACACCTCCAAAACCACTCCACTTCTCTCATCAGTCCCACAGAAAGTCGTGTTTTGTGGCTTTGTGTTTTTATGGATTTCAGTCTTTTGGATGAAAAATTTTCTATTTTGCTGCAGAAAGGCACACAACTTGCAATTTACTAGCCAGTTACTCTCCTCACTTGAACAAACTTGTGTTTCATTATGAACCAAAATACAGACAAGCTTTCAAAAACTCTTTCTTTTAATCTGGGGTACTTATGAGCTGGGCTGCCTGGAGAATGGAGCAGCACAGGTCCTAAGGAATTTAAATTGCAGTGTTCCCTGCTCTCTCTCTCCTCCTGGCCTCTGTTTCATTTTTTATTTTTTAAGTGACACTGTGGGATATTTACCATATCTATCTCCAAGTTCACAGGCCAGTTTCATCTCAGGCTGTAAACATCAATAGCAAAATGCATCAGGGACTTCTCTGCTGGGTGAGGGAGGCAAGTCACTTTTTTCTCAATAAGACACTCTAATGTCATTGCTTACTTTGTAAGAACAGACAATGGAAACTTAAGCCTACAAGCAACAGGTAAAAGTTGTGCAAATTACTTGCAGATTAAACTATCAATATTTTCTACAAGCAACAAAGGAATTTCTGGGAAATGTCTGCAGCATGAAAGACTGCAGTGTCCCAAAGAGTTCTCCCCCAAAAGTCAGAGCTGACACTGTGGCACATCCTTGCAGGACACATCCATCCCATTGTACAGCCATGACACTGTGGAGATGAACATTCCTGCTGAGGAGTGACACATCTCAGCACAGTGTGTCTGCAAAGGCAGAAAAGCAGCCCTCAAAACTGGGCTTAACAGGCAATGTGGCTTCACTCCGTGTTTTTATCAAATGTTTTCACCCAAATCTTTCTGAATAACGTGCAGGCAGCAGTGCCAGCTCCCAGGCAAACTGGAGATATCTCCCCCCAAGCCTTTAGTCAGTGTTGCAATAAACAGCAATAAACATTTGGCCGCCTCTAATACTTCCCTCCTTCAGGCAACTGCCACTTTGATAAAAGATATCCCCAATAAGCAAATCTGCCTGCAGGAGTCACTTCACTTTTTCCTATTCACGACACAGAAGAATGAAAAATTAAATTTGATCAGTCTGTATTTGAAAGTTCAAGACCCTGAGCTGGAAATCCCCAGAGGCTGGTGGGGTTCTCTGGCAAAATATTGCTGCCTGTTTGCCCTGTGCTCATGTTGTGTCCCAGACATGAGCTGCTGGCCATGCTTATTGGAGAGGACACTGGGCCAGAAACACTGTCAGTCTGATTACACTCGAGTCTAGATACCTTCTGATGTTAAGTAATACTTAACTGTGGTAAGTTCTGGGTGCAATTTCACAGAGCAAGCTGGCTATGAAATGCTGAAGAAAATTATTAATCACAGGATTAATTAATTATTTAGCACAGGAGTTCAAGATCTTCTGCAGAAATTCTGGCACTTTAAGAATTCTTTAAATTGTCAGATACTGGCTTTCTGTTTCACCGCTTCATTTTTTTATATAAATACTAAGCTGCTAATATATTATTTCACATGGTATTCTTCCATAGCAGCTTGATAGAATCCCAGGAGCTGATTCTCAAGAACAGGTTAGTTTTCTGCTCCCAATTCAGCTATTAATCAATAACAGATACACATCACATTGTCTAGGGTAAAAGCTTATTAAAAATATACCTATCAGGATAATTTAATTTTATTCCCTACAGATCCTTAGAGGTACTGCATAGGCTGTGATTAAGTCAAAGAAAGTATGGCAATATATCATGTTTTTTTCCACCACCTAATGTGCTACTTATTTATTAAGTGTTCACACAGCATGTCAGTTGGACACCAAAAGAGAAAACCTGCAGCAGCTGAGAACAAAGCTAGAATCTAAGTTGATACATTTAAAAATTTAATTTCTGGGCTTTAAAAGTAATTTGGCTCAATCCAGAACTCTATAAAGCAGTTTAGTCCTATAGAGAAAACAAATATTCTCATTAGAATGCATTTTCCAGTGATGCAGCTGCTGTTAGAGAAGGGGAAGCATAGGCAGGCAGATTCCTCACTTCTCTCTTTCCCACCTCAATAAATTTGCCAACATTAGGATAAATCATGGGAAGCTGCTAGAACATAAAATTCTCTTCTTATTGCATACATGAAAAGATCTTTTATTTGTTCTTCCCAAGTTAATTTGTAAGGCTTTCCTAAAAAATTGGGATGATGGTCTTTTCTATTCCAGAAGCAAAATGTTTTGTTAGACTCATTCAAGACAAGATTTCACTTTCAACTCATAACAAATGAGAATGTCACATGAAAACACAAAAACATGAAAACATGAAAATATGAAAACATGAAAACACGAAAACATGAAAAGATGGAAGAGATTCTGGCCAGAGCACTGCTGTACCTGGTTCAGGCTGCAGTCACCTGAGTTCTTTTCCCATGTACTTTGCATTTAAACCATGCAAGAGCAAGTCACAGGCAGGCATGCTAGAAATAGCCACTAAATACATAAAGGTAACATATTTGATTGTAAAAACTCTGCTTTTCCAGGCTGAAAATCTTTTTGCTGAGCTTGAGACTGTGCTGCATGAGTGACATGAGGCTGTGGTCACAGATTATGTGTGAACAATCCAGAACTTCTTCATGAATTTTTATCTTGTGTGTTGTGTCCTTGCCCACCCAAGCTAGAAAATTAAGGAAAACACGCACAGTGATTAAGATAACACTGTGCCATTTAGGAGCCATTCAAGAAAATCATGGTTAAATTACCTGTTTGTTATATCCAAAGACAACCCAAACAATTGCTGCTGAAGAACTTATACCATTCAGTTTATTACAAATTTTCAAAGGCAGGTGGATTTGATCTTCCTGCTCAAATAATTTAACAGGATTCTTGCTATTGGCAATTAAATTATTATTTGGTTCTACCTTAATATGATTTCAGAGATTCATTACAGCTCTAAAACTTCAGAACACTGTGTACTTTGTGGATACAAAGACCAGACAATAGCTAACAATGCTAGGGATTTGTGTCTATCATAAGGGTTGGTCAGGGTAATATGTGAGCTCCTGTAAAATCCTTTTACAAAAGGTCATAGTTTATCATACTTAACCTGAAAGGATTTCCTGTCTTTACCAGGTGTTAATTTCAAAGAATCACAGAATCAATCAGGTGGTAAGAGACCTCTGAGATCACTGTGTCAAACTTTGGACCAAACTTTGGACCAAACATCCCCTTGTCAACCAGACCAGAGCACTGAGTGTCACGTCCAGCTGGTCCTTGAACCATTCCGAGATGGTGGCTCCACCACTTCCCTGGGCAGTGCCTTCCAACGTTTATGAATCCTTTCTGTGAGCAATGATTTACCAAAA
>VRYO01002410.1:2994725-3023316 GCA_009812075.1 Sialia sialis
CTCTAAGGTGATGAAGTTCAACTAGTTACCTTTCCATGAAGAATTTTTTTCAAATATCCAAATTAACCCTTCAATGGGGAAACCTGAGGACACTGTACTTCTCCATCACCTTTTATCTACTTACACTGTTACACACAGAGTTTTAAGTGATTTCAGGGAAAGGGTTATCTTTCCTGTTGTCTCTGTATGATACTCAAAACATAAAGCAGTCCTAACCCCTAAACAAAGCTCTGAAGTAAAGCATGATCAGCAGGTCAAGGAAGGTGATCCTGCCCCTCTACTCTGCTCTGGTGAGATCCCACCTGGAGTACCAGCTCTGGGGTGCTCAGCACAGGAAGGGCAGGAAGCTGTTGGACCAGGTGCAGAGGAGGCCACCAAGATGATCAGAGGGCTGGGGCAGCTCTGTTTGGTGGAAAGACTGAGATAATTGGGATTGTTCAGCCTGGAGAAGAGAAGCTTTGGGGTGACCTAATGGTGCCCTTCTAGTACCTGAAGTGAGCTTGCAAGGAAGATGGAGAGAGACTATTTATAGGAAAAGGGAAAATGGCTTCAAACTAAAAGAGGGTAGGTTTAGATTGGACATTAGGAGGAAGTTCTCTGGTGAGAGGGTACTGAGGCCCTCAGGTTGCCCAGAGAAGCTGTGGCTGCCACATCCCTGCCAGTGTCCAAGGCCAGGCTGGACAGGACTTGGAGCAGCCTGGGATAGTGGAAGGTGTCTCTGCCCATGGCAGGAGGGTTGAAACTGGATGATCTTTAAGGCTCCTTCTAACCCAAACAATTCTATGTTTCTGTGAAGTTCTTAATAAAATAATTAAAAACATGCATCAAAATTTACAAATGGTGCCCACCTGACCATAAGCATCTACCACAAAATCCTGTGAGGAACTGCTGACATGCAGAGTAACTCACATTTCAGAGTATCACAGGATCCGTCATCATATCTTCACCTAGGGAAACCATCTTCCATTTCCATGATTAACCCAGTAACTTCAATCAGATTTTTGTTTGTGTAAGTACAAAGAGATTTTAGAATCACAAAGTAGGCAACATAAACTCCCTTCATGATGTTTCTTTCATTGGTGTTCAATATGAGAATAAAATCTTGTACCTCTGACTATAACTGCCCTTTTTGACACCAAGTGTCAGACCTGGAGCAGCTCCCTCACAAGGACTTTCACTGGAAGGAGCCATCCTGATAACCTGGCAGCTCTTGATAACAGACAAAACTTGCAATAAATTTATTTTTCCCTTCTCAGTGTATGCCAGTGTACTAACTGACACTAGAATGATTAGGAATGTCTCCAAAATCAAAGAAAAAAAATCAAAACTACTGTATGTTCTTGTTCTGTTGAGTCAAAAACATCTTGCAGTCAGAAGTGCCCTTCTAGACTTACCCAGTCTTTGTCTGCTGCATGCACAATTAATCTTTGTTTTACAGAAGATATGTAGACTGTCAGTTCACAGAGACACTGTTGCCAACAAGAGCTTCAGATTATTTCTCAGTACAGCCACTCATTTGGTATCTGTTCTTCCAAAGGGGGAAAAGAGAACTCCAGAGTAAAAATTGTCAGGGCTGGCCTAGTGCCCCATGACCCAAATCCACCATACATTCCTGAATTCTAATTGCTTCAGCTCTTTCTGTAGGGGAGGAAATCAGGCTTAATATATTTTATGTAATCTTGCCTTTACACTGCTGTCAGGAAGTTCCCAATATTCAGGGAATACTTTTAGATAGATTCTGAAAGGTAAGTATTGCTGAACAAGTGTTAAAGTAAACTTCATTAGATAAAAATTACAGAGATAAAATTTCTGAAATAGAAATTAGACACTTTGGACAAGTGGCACATTATAGCTTTTGCAGCAAAATGAACAGTCAAAGATCTATACTTTATCTAAGCTTTAAAAAAATTAATGGATTATCTTCTTATTTCCTGATCTTTATTTCAGTTTACAGCATTTCACTGAAGACAGAAAAATAGAAGTTCCAGTTCCAAGTTCAGACAAAGCAGGAAAGTTTGGAACTGTCAATCTGACAGTTATTAACTGTACATGTCATGACTCACAGACTGAGACACTTATTTTTGTATCTCCCATCTACAATATATACAGTTGCCATGTGTTTGTTTACTTGTCATTAAAAGATTGCTTTTTCCTTCTACATTTCCTGGTTTCTTGGAGCTAGCCATCCACAGGTCTTGGCTAACATAATGCTGCTAAGCTGAACCTTGTCTGGACTTTTTATGCTTTTGGGCTTCTTGGGCCTTTTCAGTATGCCTGGAAAAACTTCTGGTGATGGTAGAAACGTAGCACTGCACAGCAGGAAATCAACATTTAGATATTTTATTAAATGATTTAATCTGAATTCATATGACATTAATGCACTGCAATTCTTAGGTTAAGTCATGACTGTTTAATGGATGCCAGATCTCAGCTGCTCAGCACAGGCACACTCATCTGCGTGCACAGCACTCACACGTTCACAGAACTTGGCAGTTTAGTCCACGAGGGGGAGTGTGAAAGAAGGATCCATAGGAGAATGTATCCTAAGTTCCAAATTCTACTTGCCTGAGCAAAGTACACATCCTTGGCACTACCTTGGAGCAGATTTACTGCAGCTGGTTGAGGAAAAAAAAAAGCTGATGGATGGGGACTGTGTTTTCATTTTTATGGAAGTTTGTTTTCAAACTCTTCCTCCTCTCAACAAAAAATACTGTTAAATCTCATCAAGTCTTTCAAACACTTGTTTCCTTGATTCTGGCCCATCAAAATGCAGCACATCAAGCTCTTAGGCCACATGTTTTAGCCAGGCAGATATTTATTTTGGCAGATATTTTGAAGTCTTTTCTTCACTGATTTGGGAGTTTGCTGATGATGGTCAAGCTCGTGTTTGTATGAACAGAACTGAGAGCAGTGCCATGAGCATGAAGCACATACAGAGTGGCACAGAGCTTTTCATTCCTGTGCTGCCAGCAGTCTGTGACTCTACCAAAGGTTACTGGTTTAGAGCTGCTATAATAAATCCTATACAGTTTGGAGAGACAAAAATAACAGCTGGGTACTCAAAAACTGCAATATGAAATTCTGCATTAGATTCAATAAAATACTTGCACCAAATAAAAATTTTACACGGCTTCACTTTTAACTTCCTAACTTAACTCAGGGTGAAACATACTCTCCACTGTTTCAGAGGTCCTAGGCATAAAAAATTATCACTACACAAAATTTGTAATAACAAAGTTTATTAAATTGCTTTTTTTTAATTAATTAAAACAGAGCCTACAGTATTTCAGATTATTATACTCAGAAAGGGGTCTTTTAATGTTCTATAATCCATACATTTAGAACTCATGAAACATCATAAAATAAACATATGCACATTTACTTTCAAAGAAATTCAATATGAATACTGTATCCATAGTGCTTCACATTATACACCACTGATCTACCATCACAGAGGAGATCAAAAAATTGAGATCAAGTCACACAATACTGAAGAACACAAGAGAGCTCTTCAATGCTGAAGTTGTTTTAATCTAAAAGGGAGGAAAAAAAGAAAAAAGGTCACACTAAACAGTCACATACCACATTCTTAAACCTTAGTTACAGAGAGAGAACTGAGCTATATTTGATAAAAACATTTTGTCACTGATGACAGACATGCAAATATGAAGATTTCAAAATAACTGCTCGCACAAAGGAATCTATTCTGTGCAAAATGCATAAAACCAGATTTCAGCTATTAAGAAATCCAAGGAGTAGTTTGGTTTTTAATATGAAAACACCAATACATAAGTGACACTCCGTTCCAAAGGAAGGGAAGGCAGAGTCCTTTCAAATGCCAGCTAGTGCCTGCCCATTGCACTCCACACCTGGACCCCCATCACTCTGCCATTACACCAGATGGATGTGCTCAATAAATATCTTGAAATTCCTTCAGCTACTAACAGACACTGGACAGAAGCCAATACAGTCACTGTTGCACATGGGACATTTCTGAAGCTGATCTCCACTAGAGACAGTTTCATTTGTTCCTACTTTACTTCAAGAGTGTGCAAAGTATTGTGAAATGTGCTTTTCTGATTCTCACATTTATGTTGGTACTATCTTCAAATCTCTAGTTAAGAAAAATGCAATAATAGCAGAGTCTAAATTTAGAAGACATGTACATGACTCATGTATTGTCTGCTTGCTTCCATGTCTCTTGCTGAAGCACAGAGACCAGCTTAAGCACTGGCACACAACAGGAATGGAATCTTAGCAGACAATGTTTCTTCCAATGTTCCCAAGTAAAGAGAAGCAGATAAATGAAAGTATGAATTCCACCTGTACTAGTTCAATTATTAATTCCAATTCAAAATGCCTTCCCAAAATATCAGTCATCTTTAATTATAATGTCCATCAGCTTGCAAGGCCTGTGTGTTTAGTGGTCTTTACCTTAAGAGGACTCTATCCTAAAATTAATTACCCTCTAGATTAAAATGTCTATTATTTGTACTCTTTCCTCACCAAGGTGAGCAGTATTTTATCTTCATAAAGAAACTGGCTTATTCACATTTGCTGCAAATCGTTTCACTAGAATGACAACTCATAAATTGATGTTTTAGTTATTCACTGTAGAATTTGCAAGTGGTTAAGTAACCTTCCTGCTTACCTTCTAAGAAGTTCTTTAGGTGACAAGCCTGTGGTATCCATATCACTAAGGCTGTCACTGCTATCTGTAGTGTCTGAGCTGCTGTCTTTTTCTGATTTTTTATTCTTGTGTTTTCCTTTGCTTTTCTGCTTCTTATGCTTCTTTTTCTGTAAAAAGAACAGAAATAATCCTTTATCTCTTTGTGAAAGACTTGGGTTTTTCTGAATGCCAACCAAAGAGAGAAGTTAACTTCAGTATGGACTCAAAGCTTAACTGACATAGAACACTTTTCAATGACTCTTCCACTACTTAGACTAAGCTTAAAAAAAACAAAAAACAAAAAAACAAAAATTCATTCAATCCAAGCACTCAATTCTCCCTAAAATACACATTTCATTACAGTTATTAGTATATAACCCACAAATGCAATTCCCAGAATGTATCTGGTATCTTCTACACAGAACATGAAACCATCCACAATACTGCACCTGTAGTCACATATGTGTATATGGAAAAAGCAGTACCACAGCAGGGTAATTTTCTGGTTTCAAAACATCAGAGAAATTCTGCTGCTTAAATTCTAGTCCCAGTATATATTTTTTCTACAACCAAGCATAAATAATAAAACATTTGGAAAGGCAGATCAAAGAATCAAGAAATAAAAAAATCAGTATTTAAATTTAGTACCTTCTCCTTTTTCCGTTTGCGTTCTTTCTTATTCTTGTGCCTCTCTCTGATTTTCCTGTGTTTTTCTTTCTTACTAGGCCCAGGAAAACTTGCTGGCACCACTGATTCTTTTTGCCAAGTAGAGCCTAAACAAAGCAAATGCACGAAGAATAAAAATGTATGAAGAATAACCTAATGATAATGAAACAAAGAACACCCCTAACTTTAAAAAGGAAATTACATGTCTAAAACTCCTATCTGCACAATCCCTATTGTAATCTGTTGGAGAATGAAACTGCAAGGCTGTCCTACATTTTCACATCCATTTTTTATCATTATCTCTATAGAATTAAAACAAAACTGGTACACAGGTAAAGAGATTCCTCTTGGTGGGTCATAGGGTGGCAACAAAACATTTGCTGATGCCTGTTTACATAACATACATTTAAGAGATAAATGGCCTATTCATAAATGCTTTTTTTAAAGAGAGATATCACGTATTTTATATACAATTTCAACATTCAGAATTTACACTCTAGATGCTTACAGAACCTACCAGAAGAAAAAGCTGGTGGCAACTTTGGTCCAAATTCCTCTGGTGTATCCAGCTCCTGCTTTGAAGCAGGCAACGAGGAAATACCAGGATCAGTTGTGGCAGTCACAGTCTCTATGAAACAAACAAAACTTGCTACATTTGAAAGGAAAATAAGAAAATACTTTTTCCAAGAATTATTGAAGAAAGTTCAAGGAGGCTTTCTAAAAACCTTTAAGAAAGCAAACTGATCAGCATCCTCTATCTCTATGGAGTGCTTTGGCTAACTGGGTGGCTGACATTCTGAAACATGTCAACATACTTGCAGGGTTTTTTCTTTTAAATCAAAATTTACATTTTAAACCATCAAATTACTAATTAAATTACTATCAGTGCATTTGTTTTCTTGCCTTTTGTAACGGTACTATTTTTCCATTACTCAGAATTAATTAAAAACTCCATGAGATGTATAAGGTTCATAAGCACTAAAAATTAAATGTTAATAGAACCAACAGTGACAGTAAGTATTTTCATTTTAAATATGTTTTTACACTAGATGTTTTGTTCCCCCTCACTGTATAACAGGCATGTTCCATACAGCAATTTGTTTGTAAAACCTACACAAAAGGTACAGGGCAATGCTAATAACACTGTAACATGCAAAGCCTTGTTCAGTGCTGCATTTGCATTTTCTACATGACCAGCTCCACCAATCTCAGATTATCTCCACAGGAGCACAGCACTGTCCTAACAGTCCAAGAATGTGTGATTCAAAATTGAAACTTCTACAAGGCATTTAATGTTGCATAAAAATCCATTAAGTACTACCTTGTAAATTAGAGGAAGAACTGACTGGCATGTCAATTTGCTTGGTGGTTTCTGACTGTCTTTCTGAAGTAGTTGGTTCCTGTTCTTCATCACTCTCTTCTTCAGAGGAAGATGATTTTTCATCTGAGGAGCTCACAAAGATGGCCTTAAATAAGTCCATGGGGGGTCGTCCACTTTCTTCCTCCTGATTCTTATCTTCATCAGCTACCTGCTAAACAGCATCATAAATGATATTTAAACACTAAAGAAATGAACAATCTCTCTCTGATAAGGAATAACTTCCAAGATATTTACAAAACATTTGGATGGCTCAATAGCTGTGAAATAAACAATCTTGGTCCTAAATAGTAAAGCTCTGAAACACTGAGGAACTAAGCCAGTGTCCTAGACAGGGTAGTGTAGTTTGTGAAAATAAATCCCCAGGTATTACAACTTCTAATTCATTAATTAAGACTTCATTTATATAGTACTACATTTAAGCAAAAGGAAAACAAAATATGCACTCTCTTCTGTGGAAAGGATAAATAAATATATTCTATGCCTGTGAGCAGAGTGGTGGTAAAGTTACTGAATTTAGTTCCCAGACTACTGAGCTACATTGTTTTCTTCTCTTAAGTTCTACTTCAAGTATAACCAGAGCTAAGCTGCAAACATCTTGCATCCCAGAGCTATAACCTCAAAATTCTTCAAAGTGCCATCTCACGCCTTTGCTCATCCTGACTTGGTTCTTGTGCAAATTGATGTGTATTAGAACAATCCATATGTTAACCCATCTTATTTCTGGGTTGTCAAGGTTTACAGCTCCTCCCTTTAAGTTCAAACCCTGTTGTAAACTCACCACAGTGGGAAGACTTTCAGTTGTCCCAGTTCCACATTCTTCTGTTGCTGGCACTGCTGGCTGCTGCTGATTTTCAGCTTTTGATCTAGCAAGACTAATGAATTCACTGATAGAATCTTTCTTCTCCTTCTCTTTATCTGACACGTCCCACCTTGAAGATTTCTTTGGTTCTAAAACATCCAAAATATTCACATCACCTGCATGCCACATTGTTCTGCATTTCATGGCCTACTTGATTGTAAATTACTCTGCTTCTTCAATTTGACATTTTTTAAATCTTTCTAATGAATACTTGACCTATAAATGTCTTTTAGGTAAAAGAAATTAGCTTTGTATCACTAACTTCAGTTTTTATGTCATTGAATTTTTATTTGTTTGAGTTTTTTAATGAAAAATAAATCATGTGGCTCTCAATGAAAAAGATGCTTTTTCTGTACTATTATCTCATGTATAGCTAAATTAATAAAGTAACAACAAACTTACTGTTGACACTGTTACTCTCTTGGATCTTTTTGGCTGTTGCTGGAGTTTCAGATGTGGTGGGCTCAGGCACAGTTAAGAAATTAAAAACAGAATACTTGTCTCGTTTCACTTTTGGTAAGCCCACTATAGAAGAACTAGAGGGAAATAAAATTGTTTGCTGATTATTGTTTGCCACACAGAAAAGTCCTCAAATTAGATACAACACGCTGAAGCCCCTACAGTAGTCCTTCAAATGCATGCTATTTTATCAGAGGTCACCAGATTTGGTGATACAAATTAAAACTTTGGGCAGTTATGTATCACCTTATGACACAAGAAAACATCAAGCCAGATTTTCCAAAAACAAATTAAAAACTCAGAATTTATAAAAAGTTTTAAAAAGGTAAGTCTCAATTCTCTTACTCAGGATATGGATCACGAACATTGAATCTTTTACACAGCAGCTTATCAGGATGCCATTCAAACGTGTCTCTAGTGAGTTTGCCAAACATCTTCATCTTCACAGCTGTTTCCTTATCATCAAGATCATTCTGAAAAAGTCAAACATTTCTAGCTGATAAGTAAGTAACAACCTACTGAACTGTTGTAAGATTGATGAGCAGGACAAATCCATCAATATTTAAATGCTGTTTAACAAATCACTGGATGTTGGGAAGGATAAGGGTTTGACAGGAAGGTTGCAGATACATATGTATAACAGAAAGAACTTTGAATGTAGAATCTGAAGAAGGTATAGAAATGATAGCAAATTTTGATAGACAGGAAAAGAATGGCTGAGCCAGTTTTACTGGGTGGCTAAGAAGACAAAGAGCAAGTAAGTTGGAGGGGCTTTTATGACTCTGAGCAAAGCATAAATCCACCTCAAACAAAAGATGTTTTTAGCAAGCAAAAAGATTTTCACAGACAAACAAAAATGTCATGTTGCAAGTAAATAAAACATCCCAGAATTTTCCACTGCAAGAAAACTGAAAAACAACTTCTAGCTTAAACTGTAACATACTAACCTTTTGTGACTGGAATATAGCAACATGAATATGGTAATGTTAGTAGTTGTGATAGGCTATAGGGAATAGTAAAGGTATTGACTGATTGTCATGATGAGCTACAAAGAAAAGTATAGCGTGTATTGTAACCAGAACTAGAAGAAGCTTTCAGGTGAACCCACAGCTGTGGCTAAAAAAGCTGTGGGCTGGGCTCTTGTCACCCATGGCCTGTGAATTGCTGCATCATTTGGATACAATAAACAGCATTTTAAAGAGACCACATCCCTCATTTTAGGCTCTTACAACTACTCTGTATGCACCCACTGTTTTCAAAAGCTGCTAAACCAAAGGGCAACAAAAGAATGACATTATCTTCAGGAGAGTTTAAAAGAAAAAGGAGCTCAGGGCTAACAACAACTGCAGTTCCGATACATGAAAAGACTGCAGGCAGCATGTACCTCTTGGTCTCGAGGAACTTCAACTTTGTCAACATCATCTTCATATTTGGCCCGGGTAAATCTGGATGAGAGTGTTGAATTGGAGGATCTGTAGAACATGGCTGCACGGCAGAATTCCTCCTGCTCCCTTCCTCGCTCCCACTCTGTCATGTTTGGGTCTAAAAAACGCTCCAATGTCTCTACTGTGAGATAAGGAAAAAAATGCTCAGCAGAGATGACAGCTTACTTTGGGTCAACACTTTTCAAACAAAAAGTAAGGTAATAAACAAGTGTTCTGGCAAGTATTTAATAATATTTAGCTTAAGGCTAGTATTAATCTCAACTGTGTTAATCCCTGATAAATGGAGGTAGTGTTTCAAGACAGCAAGAATGACAGCAAATTTGGCATTAGCATTGCCAAATGCAAAATGGATATTTAAGATAATTTTACTTGTAAAACTGATTCCTAACTCATTGCCCTTTAAAGAATGTTCAAAATATAACATGTGATAAAAAGTATAACCAAAAGCTTTATCAAATAACTAAAACACGAAGTTTAAGCCTGGCTAGGCTTTCATAACTTGCTTTCTGGTCTATAATGCCTACTGAAAAACAGAGTTTGCACACAGGTTTACAGCAACTGGTTCACTTTTTGTCCCAAAAGGAACAGGAAATAGCACCAGCACAGCAAATACAGTAAAACAGACCTTGAACCATTCCAGTTATTTATACATTTCTACATTTTCATCATTATCATAGTACAGTCATAATTGAGAATACTCAATTTCACCCAGGGAAAATCCCAGTCCTGAACAGAGGGACTATGGGTTCAAAGCTCAAGTAGTCTGTTCCAATGTGGTATCCAAAAGAGACTACTGACCAGAAAATATTTATTTTATTTTATATAATGGAAGGGAGTAAAAAAACCCAACCCCCCTGCCAAACCACAATTAAACAACAAACCCAGGTTTTCTACCTGTCACTACATACTTTCCTTTGTCAAATTTCCCAGGTACCCATTTTCTTCTTCCCCAACAGACCCAGTGTACTTCAAAACTTGAAAAACCGTTTTTATAAAAGCTTATTTCAAGGCAATTTAAAGTCACGGGCTGATGATGAACTGCCTAGATCAATTTTAGCTTTTTATGTCTTACAGAAAAATCACAATACTGGAGAACTCACCACAAGGCATCACAAATACCTGGTTTAATCTAAGATACACTACAGTATCATTTAATAGCAAAACCCTGAAGAAAATGGAAGGAGACTGAAACAGCATGAAAAGAGATATGAAAGAGGTTGGATGTTTTTTGGTTTTGAGTAAGAGCTCTGCATGTATACTGTGTTTTTACAGTCATACATTTTTCTGAGAAGAACATACGTAACCGCAGATGTTTGAGTATCCAAAGGACATACAACACAAGCTTTGACAAGTGTGAAATACCTCATTCACTTTAGGGCTCTTATCTTCCCCTGCTGCACAGGGTATGGGGTTTCTTTTGATTCTACTGTTACTCAATCATCTTTCTGCCTTTGTGTGATCTGTCATACAAAGTTTAACTCCTCAAAGAGAAATAAACTAAATTAAAAGGCTTGTTCCACTGACCAAAGCTGGAGTGTACCTTAGAAAATGGAATAAGGGAAATCCAGGAAATTAAGTAGAACTTCACTGCTGCTGCATCATAGAAGTATGAAATGCAATGCCTAAAATCAGGACTTGCTGACAATTAAGTAACTGAGCAGTTTTCCTGAAATCAACATGACTAAGTATCAGTAAAGATTTCTGTTAACATTGGTCCTGAAAAGAAGTAAAAGGAGAAATGCTGTGGAATCCAAAAAGAGAACACGGAGTGAATATAAAATACACTGGAACAAAAAAAAAAAAAAAAAAAAGAGGGGAGAGAAGGAAAAAAATTAATCAATAAATATCTTACCTTTTTCTCCTTGTTTCAGACTTTTCACAAAATTTTCGTATCTCTTTTGTTTCTCTGGATTTTTTGCAAATGGTTTGAAGTCACTAGAACCAGCATTTGCCAGCTGTCCCTCCAGCAGCGTTCGCCATTTGAGAGCAGCATCCTGTGGGGAGGCTGGCTGGGATCTGCTCTTTGCTGCCTGCTGAGACTCCAGCTTTGCCTTCATCTGCTGTTCAGATGCTTGCTTCACTTCTTTGAGTCTTTCTCTGTCTTTCTCACTCAGATATTCCAAAATAGAAGGAGCTGGACCTAAAGCAGAATAAAAGGAGTAAAAGATGAAGAGAAATGAAAAATTATTGCAACTATTTCTTTCACTTTAGTAGAGGAAAAATCCCAACCACAAGCATATACATTCAGATAAAATGCTCTTATGCAGAAATTAACAATAAAATGGCAAACATGGCAAATGAAAATTTGGCCACTATTACATCTTTTATGGTATTTACATATACATCTATAAAGTTTACTACTGTAGATACAAATGTGAGCCATAGCTACAAATTATCTTTTTAGTGTATTTGCATGTATTTCAGTGAAACATCATTTTACAGAGAAAATCACTACAGCCTACTATATTTATAAAAGGCCACAACCCTCCTCAACAAAACACAATCCAACACATACTTTTTGTCTTTAAAATATGTAAGTAACTGAAAATACAGACAGTTATGTCAATTCAACTGCTGAGATGAAGCTAAACAATGAAATTGTAACTAGCTATTGTAAATAGATTTTATATCTTTACGTTAGCACTCAAGGCCAGACCGAATTCTTACTGCTGTATAAATAAACATACAAACATGCTTGAAACACAAGCAGAGATATGGTGAGGAATCTCGCTACCTTTCAGCTCAGTCTCTCCCAGCTGTTCCCTCCTCTGAGCTGCATTCAAAGCATGCCTGCTTTGCTGTGCTGGACCACTCTCCAGTTTCCCAGCTGACTCCTGCAATGCCTTCTGTAGATGGCTGTTTTCATTCCCAGCTACTAGCACAGGTCGAAAGTAATGGAATGGTCTGTAATTTCGTGGCAGGCTGGGTGCTGGATAAATCTGTGGGGGGAGAGGGGCAACAAAACAAAAAACCCACTGAGAGAGACAACTTTGTATTCAACACTTACAAATGTTTTTCAGAAAAAGTCAGCTCAACCGAAGAATTCCTCAATTTACATCTTAGCAGCAGAAGCAGATAGTACAAGCTATCAATTCCTTCAGCCCCAAGCAGTAAGTGGCAGTGTAATATAAACTCTGGGAACAAATATATTGAAAATATATTTACAACTATGTGAAAATGTGCACATTAAGCGAAGAAAACTTAACAAGAGTCTTAGGATGCACTGCTTTTCTTTGAGAAAATACCTCTTAATATTGCCTACTGTTTTTTTAAACTGAAGTCAAATACCTGAATCAATTGTTTGGACTTCTGAGTACTTCTGTGCTTACCATATTTCAATCTCTTTCAAAGTGCTTTTCCCATGTTCTTCATTCAAGCTGTTACTTGAAAGGTTATCTCTGTGCTCCCTATATGATGCAATCTTCCCTATCACACAAATATTTTTCCTGTCATACAATTGTTTGTCATCCTAATTCATGCAAGTATACATGGCATAAATTATGTAAACCTGAAGACAGAACTAAGAAATTAAATTGTCACCAAAAATAGCAAATGGACAAAGCATGATTTTTACAGAAAACTGAATGTTACATACGAAAAATCTAGAACCAATATATGTAATTTTTTTCTTTTTAAGTAAGTTAAATCATTCTTCCAACTTCATGGCAATTAGCAGTGAGCAGTAGAAGGCATTTGTTCCAAGCCAGTCCTCAGGCAAAGTTTTTACACCTTCAGGAGTCTGATAAATTTTAGGTCTCTATTGAACACCCCTAGTGCTGTAATTTTGTTCATTCAGCAATTTTTACTGCTGACCAAAACTTTTACTTCTAAGAACAGAAAAACACTGAGAAGCAGTAGAGTCTGCACAGTTCACATGATGAATGATGTTATTAATACAGCAAATATTGCTATCTGCTTACCTTGACTGGAGCTGATGATTTTGATGCCAAGGAAAAACCAGCCAGGATTTTGCCTATATATTTAAATTCTCTTTCAGGCCCTAGAAAATGATCATAGAGCTGGTCAATATTTAAAATGTGCATATTAGGCAGGTTTTCTTCTGAATATTTTTCATATGTCACTGTTCATTATGAATCAATTGTAGTTCATCTTTACCATCTTTTATATAAAATTTTATATATATTTTATATATTTTTTTAATATAAAATTCTGGATTAGTGTTATACAAGTGAGAACTGCTACCAGAGTGATTGCTGCAGCTGAACATGGCTCCTAGTGAAGTAACAGTATCCATACTGTGCACAGCTAACACCATCAGTGCCATTAATGTGCACAGCGAATGTGAACAGTACTCCAGAAATTATGACAATATTCCATGCACTTACACAGTAAAAATAAATTGGTGCTAAGATAGATACAATTTACAAAAATTATCTTAAAAATACAGAAGTTTATCTAAATTCTTTTTAAGTGGTGGGTGATATTTTGTAACTGTGATTCACAATCACTTTTTTTCTTCAGTGAAACTGAACTCTGTATCTCACAAAGTAGCACACACCGTCCTTTGGTGAGAGTTTAATATCCACTGGGATTAGTGGAGGACTTTGGAAATTATTTCTATAATTGAACACTTTAATACAGAAGCAGGACTAGTTGAATTTTCAGATATCAAGGCTGAAAATAAAAATATATGGCAAATAGAGACTATATTTCTCCCCTCTCCCTGCCACATTACAGTCACTCTTTAAAGAGAACCACAGTTCTTACTTTTTTTCGATTTGTACTGTTTCGGTGCTGTCCAGCCATACAAGCCATCTCCAGGCTCCTCATCCTTTAGAACTGTATCATATTTTGACAATGTGTCAGTTGCATAAATATCATCATCTTCTTCCTCTAAAGCTCCTACACCGAAAGCCTAAAATACATATTTTAAATGAGAACTCAAAAGTGTAAAAATACTTTTAAGTCACCTATCAGAACACACCTACATGGGTATCTACCCATCTATATAAAACCTACAGTACAAATATATATACATAAATATATATGTGTATATGTACATGTACACACACTGGGAAAAATGTACAGTTTCACCACAGAAACTAAGAAAAACACCCCACGCCTCAGTGAATACAAATCAAACATTCCACTCCCTTGGCAGGGAGGAGAGCAAGTTTGGTGTGTACAAGATAAGGACAGCAGACCAGTTCCACCAAAATAATGTGTGCAACCTGACTAAGAGCAGGTTAAGTTCTCAAAAGGAAAAAAATATGTCAAATTAAACAAGCACAAATCCCAGAAAATATACGCTGACAGTTCTTCTATATAAGAACTACAATATCCTGCAGCAACACAAAACCTCTCTAGCTGACAAATACAGTATTACTGAAAGTATGATAGACAAAAGACATAAATTAAAACATACTGAATATTAACTTTATCTAATTAAAGTAACACAGAACATTTTTCCATCCAACTACTCAGAGTCAGGTAGTTTTTATAGTTGTCCTTTATAGTTTCAGTAAGTGAAGGCATTTGAATGTTCTAAGGATTTTTCCACATCTTCAAAGTAAGTTTTTAAAAAACCCTGTTCTCAAACCACACTTAACATTTGTTACAATAATACTACAAAGACTAGGAGCTTTTCACTTGAGAAAAAACAAAATGTATGTGGATTTTTCTGCACTAATCATAAAATGCATTAAAAAATGTCCTTACCTGACCTGTGATACCTAGTTTTCTTCCTTTACTGTGTCTCAGATCACCAAGTAAATTGCTTGTTTCTTCAGAACTACCTGTGAAGAGATTCAGGTGTTCTCTTCCAGATGCACCAAACAAAGCCTGTGAGGGGTCCAAACCCTTGTAGCCAAGGCCATGGACATTCTCTTTGGGAGTCAAGTCTACAGGCATTACATCCTTTGGTGCAAATGTCACATTTTCTGGCTGGTATTCATCCTCTTCATCCTTGGACAAAATAAAAGTTTGTAAGAGCAAGTATGACTAAAAGTTCTGTACTTTGAACTTTTACAATATTTAGTTAGCACGAGCACGGTTGCATTTCCTGAATTGTGTATGAACTGTACCTGCTTACATAGCAAAAATAGAAATTTAGATATTAAAACCTTTCTTCACATTAAGCATAAACAGTAATTATAAACACTTTTAAGATTTGAACCTTCATTTTAAAATACTGTTCGAGGACATTAAAGAATTTAATGTTTTGGGTTTTTTTATCTGTTATCACACATTCTTACATAAGTCAACAGACCCCTTTTGCCTGTTCAGTACCTCAGAACCCTCAGACAGTCCAGGTGGTAATGCACAGCCATATATTTTCACTGTAGGATCTGAAAGACACGTCATAACATCATATTACATTCATAAAAAGAGGGTTTAAAAATCAACTTTCTAATCACTCTATGAATGTTAACTTTCTACTAAGAAGAAAGCTAATTAGCTCAGGAACTTCCCTGAACTCACCAGGTTTCTGTCTGCAGGGCTTTCTTTTGACTCGTGGTCCAATCCCTTGTCCTTCTTTCCAGCCCATTTTTCGTAACAGTTCAACCCCAACAGTTATTCTAAAGAGAAAACAAAACCCAAAATTACTTCAAACCACACCTTTATTATTTGTTGATAAATAATGTACATAGATAATAGTTGAACTTCTGGTTTTAACTCCTGTTTTAAAATAAAATCTGACTGTGTCTGCATTTGCATACACACTACCTTCCAGTTTATAAATATTTACTTGGTACAAGTCTGCACATTCAAAACAAAAATCCAGGTGGAGGCCACTTAGGAAATGTAACACTGCAGGATCTTCCAGTCTCACAATTATAGCAGTCAAACATTACTTTTCTAAGCAACACTACACTTCTAAGTGAAAGGAATGGTTTGGCAAACTTTTATGTGAATTTACTTACTTAGATGGTCCTATTAAATCATCAAATGCAGTGGTTCCTGGAATGGGAGCAATTACTCCTGCAATCTGTCTAGCTTTCTCCTTTATTCTGTCTTTAGCTTTAGATGCAAAATCATCTGTAGTTGTAATATCTTTTGGTGCTATCCCAAATTCACTAAGATCCTGGAAACATACACAAAAAGAAAACATTTAGATTGAACATTCTTCAACTTCTTCATCCTTCAAATTCTTACTTACTGTACTAGTAAAATAATGAAAATGGCATATTTGCTAATTTTCTCAAGCCACTTATACAGCTGTTTTTACAAAAACTTTCGTGGAAATATCTTATGCATTTTCAAAAGTATTTGCATTTTCTGATAAAGTAAAAAGATTGAGTTCTGGTTTTATTTTTTAATACTGACATTACAGGAGTTTCCTAAGCGAACCTATGAAATTGTCTACATAGCCTAGTAAGACAACACTGCATACAAGAAGGAATTTCAAGGTTACTTCAATTTTTGCTGTCATGGCAACTATTTACACAAGTTTTCCATTCCTCTCTAAATGTACCTCTTCATCCATGAAGTCTTCTGGTCCAAGAGTGGTTCTATCTGCTCTCTTCTGCCGTGATGATACAAAAGCCGAAGGTGTCCATCCTTTAGAGAAGTTAAATATTTAAGTAAGGTACTTAAGGCAATTCAAAAACAATTCAAACATTTCAACCTTATATCTTAAGGATACATCAAAGGAATATCTGTAAAATTACAGTCCAAAAGCTCAAGGAGAAATAACTTCGGCAATACTATTTCAACTATTCACAGTATAAGGAATAGCAGGAACAAAAAATCTTAATGACAGTTAATTTTTTTCACTAACATGACAATATGGTTCTCAATTTAACCATTCCCAGAAGACAGGAAAATAACTAACCTTCCTTTGTACCAACAGTGTTAAAGTATCCAGCAGAAAAGCCACCAGTAAATGCACCATGGAAACGCTGGTATCGTCCCTTTGCATCTTTAACAGTCTGCTCTTGAAGAGGAACTGGCTTTTTAATTCGTTCACCTGCAGTCAAATAAATCAGCAAGTAAGACACAGCTTTACACAAAGAAGCAACTTCCTACTACCTCCAGAAAATGTTTCTTCCTTGCAAGTAAGGACAGGATCAAACACTAGCCACCCTGACATGGAAATCATCAGCAGTTTACATTTATTTCCATTCCACTGTAACTATGTGTATACATCATTGATGTACATCGGTGAAGGAAAAGCATGAAGTGTTCACATTAAAATCCTTAATTCTACTAACTTCTGAGAACATTGGATTAGAAAAGAAAAGAAACTATTAGTTTTTAAGTATGCAAGACCTCTGGTAGGATTTCTTCACTAACTGCTTGAGAAATTACACATCGAAAGTGTCTAAACTGAAACAAAACACAAAAAAAAATATTTACCCCTTTTAAATAGTATTCCTTGAGTAAAGAGGCACACATTAGGGAGTCACAAGAGTACATTAATCCTTCAACGACGCCAATATAAACGATCACAATATAAACATCAGGCGGTCAGATTAGCATAACACTTGAAGTGTTATACTTGACCTATACTTTTTTTTTGAGGGGCTGGGGGAAAGGACAGAAGCAAAGACAGCAGCCAGCTCCACCAGCCACCAGCCTGGGGTATCGCAGCCACCCCGCACCCAGCTGCGGTGCCGCCGAGGCCTCTCCGCGCTCCGCTCCCAGGGCCTGTGCTGCCACACCCTCTCGCAGGACAGCACGGCTGCCGGGAAAGGCCCCACGGCAGCAGCAGGAAGGGAAGCAGCTCTGTGCCGGGCCCACAGCTCCCCAAAGGAAGGGCCAGAGAGCGTTCAGCGCGAACCGGACCGGATCAGACCGCGCAGGCCCTTCGGGATACCCCAGCCCCTCACGCCGGACCGCTCTCGGGCGCTCGCCACAACGCGTTGACACAGGGACGGAGGAGGCGCAGACAAACCTCCCGGGGGTCCCTTACCCTCCTGCAGAGGCTGCAACGCGCTTCCATAGCTCACCAAATCCTCCTCCTCGCTGTCGCTGCTCTCCGCCGCCGCCATCTTACACGACGGTGGCCGCGCGGGACAGGGCGGCGTCACAAGGGGGAGGCGGAGCGGCCGTCCCTGCCCGCCTCCGGGAGAGACCTGCGAGAGACCGGCACAGCTCTGTGAGGGACCGGCATCTTCCACAGCCGAGACCCTGCCCGGCACCGCTCTGTGAGGGACCGGCATCCTTCACAGCCGAGACCCTGCCGGGCACCTCCCGCCTCCGGGAGAGACCTGCGAGAGACCGGCACCGCTCTGTGAGGGACCGGCATCTTCCACAGCCGAGACCCTGACCGGCACCGCTCTGTGAGGGACCGGCACCCTGCACAGCCAGGACCCTGCCCGGCAGCTGGCACCTCCGGGAGAGCTCTGTGAGGGACCGGCGCCCCTCACAGCCGGGACCCTGCCCGGCACTTCCAGGAGCGCTCTGTGAGGGACCAGTACCCTGCACAGCCGGGACCCCGCCCAGCATCTCCCGCCTCCGGGAAAGCTCTGTGAGGAACCGGCGCCCCTCACAGCCGGGACCCTGCCCGGCACCTCCGAGAGCGCTCTGTGAGGGATCGGACCGCCGGCGGGACGGCACCGCCGAGCACCTCGGAGCCCTTCAGCGCCTCTCGGCCTCACTGCGGCTTTGGGCACAGCGCGCTCCTCTCGGTCCCTCTCGGTCCCCGCTCCTGCCGGGAGCAGCGGCAAAGCGGGGAGGGCACGGCGGAGCCGCAGCCTGTCCCCGGCAAGGGTCTCCCCATCGCAGCCGTGTTGGGCTGAAAAAGGCCCGGCCCCAGCGGTGCAGGAGCTCTGCGGAGCTGCCCTGTGCGACACGGCGCGAAATACTGACTGGTGTCAGTAAAAATTACCAACAGCACATAATGTCAAACTGTAGGTCATCAGCAGCCAGGGCAGAACTCCCTCGAATCATCAAGCGCACCAGATCAGGCCCCCTCAGACTCAGGGCTAGCAAAAGGGCAGCAATGACTCTGTCTGACAAGCAGATTTTATATACATCAAGGTGTAAAGCGGACTCCACCCTGAATCAAAATCAATGGAGTTGCAGATTTCATTGTACACTTAAGCAAATACATGGGAATCTCTGCCTAACCACGTTTTCTTACGTGCTGTTCAAGAAGAATTTGCACAGAAATCAAACCTTCCCTCAAAAAAGCTTCATCCCTGAACGCTTGGAGGTATTTCTGCACCTCCTTGGAAGTCCTGTATTGAGAGATAAACATTTACTGAATATATTTTGTCCAAAGACCAGTATTCACCAGTAGGACCCAAGCGTTCAAAATTTAGATTTTGATTTCCAGTGTGACCCTCCTCTCCACCCCCCCCAAAAAAGCCCCAAAACCCAAACACTGATTTGCGCTGAAGATTCTATCAGTTCACAACTTATTAAAATATCACCAGTTTATTTGAAATTCTTGAAAATAAATCAAAACAGTCTTCAGAGATTCCTTTCCTTAACGGGTGAGTCTTCTATGTATTCTCTATCCCAGTATTTATCTTCATTTGTTTACATGGGACTGGATTCTTTCAAAGTGAAGCTGCTGGAGTTGATGTGATTTCAGGTTTCCAGAGGAAATATTTCAATGGTTCCATGCAAATAGGGAGTACTCTGTTTCATTTAAATCTCTAATTCACTTAGAAACAATTCAGTAGAAGCCGCAGACATTATCTACGTGCATTATCTTTTCTCATCAGTACTAAGCACTTAGCTAGACCACACAGTGGCAAAAACGGGTTGTTAGCATATTTGCTATTTCTCTTTATTTAGGAAATAATTGTTCCTGAATAGTTGCTACTTTGACTTAACACACCGGCTTAAATAAACCTTTTTTGCACCATGCTAACAGAAAATCTTTTGAGTGTTTTGTCTCATCAATTCAAAAGTTGGCGTAATCAAATACTGAAGCTCTTTTTCCTGTTAAGATTTTTCTCAGATTAGAATTACTTCTGCATCCCAGTGGTATTTTCTTCTCCATGGTAAATGCTCTCGATTACACTTATTAAACCAGGTGACAATTGCTATTTGTAGGTGTTATATAAGACAACAATTCCAATATCTTTTTTTTTTTTAAAGCAATGAAACTAAAACATTAGTAGAACGGAATAGTTTACGTTTCAAATAATTTTTCAAATAATTTTCAAATTTTTTGAGATTTGTCTTGTGAAAAAAATAAACAATCTGAATTTTTGAATGAAAGTTCACGTATTTGTCAGTGGATGTAAGGCTGAAATTGAGCCCTAAAGCCATAGGTTGACTTCTGACTTTTGTTTTCCAATACATAGTTTTCAACATCTGGTTCTTTATGGTTCATCAAGATCAGGCACAGAAGTGTCTTTTATGTCTTTTTTGCATTATTTTAAACCACTTCTTCAAATAGATTTGTTGATTAGTTGTAAGTCACGTGAGCCACTGGAACTTCAGAATAAATTGGTATAATCGACATATAGAAAGAAAAAAGTAAAAACTTGATTAATTTAAAGGTTTTTTAAAATCACATTAAGGTTAAAAAAAATCATAAGCAGGAGTAGTATAAAAATCCCATATTTTTACAAACAACAAAAAGAGCAAACTCCTCTCTGCCTTACCTCGCATGCAATGGGAAATTTTTTGTTTTCCTGACTGTTCATCCTGCCAGCTCAGGGCTGTTGGATCAGTTGACCAAACAGAAACTTGAAGGGCAGCCCCCGAGGCGTTGCTTTAGCTTCTCCAAAGTGCTAGTTTTCATTTTTTAAAGGGCTGGAAAATGAAAAGAGATAGATAACACATCTTGTTCTTGAATACCCAGACTTTTATCTGTGGATCTCAGTTAAAGGCAAGGCATTAGCTGGGAAAAGTGGTAATTTTGCCCATGTTTGCTTTTAGTTTCCACATAAATGGCAATGTCTTGTTTCCAATGTGATTTCACAGCAGAATGGGCAAACCATATTAGTTATTTAATAGTAAATGGGATTTTTTTCAGTGAAGATAATGCTGCAGTTAATACATCTGAGGTGAAGAAGCAGCAGTGGAGCACTACACCCACAGCAAATCACATCATGCTTCTCCAAAGCCCTGATACTGAGTTTTACTGAGTTTGGGCACTATTCTCATCTCATTTTATTGTTGCTCAATAAATTTCTTGGTAAGGAAATCTTCTACTCCATCTTGTAAATCTGTAACAGTCCCAAAGCAGATTCACATCACTGCTACTGTGACTTGTGCCCTGTTTTTGCAATTTGCAATCTGTTTTTTTTCCTCCCAGCAAATACTATTTGGAAAGAAGTGGAAAAAAATCGACCTCTGATTATGTTTCCTCACTCCTCATCTGGTACTGTTTACAGTAGGCAGATATTTGCTCATTAAGAACTGCAATCTTCAGAAAAAAAGGATGATACTAACTCAAGTAAATAACTGCTGTGGAATTTAATGGCATAAAGTTACAGGCTGTCAGGATTACTGACAAAATCCTTCTGTCTTTCTGATCAGAATCTAAGTTTAATATTCAAAGCCACCAACAGTAGGAACAGAAATGTGTAACCATGAGTCAGGTTCAAGACTCAAAAACTTGCCTTGAGAAACAGCAGGAGTCGATGCATACCTCTCCCTCCACACAGCATAATTTTAATGTGTTTTTGCTGGTAAGCCTCTGGGTGTCTCGGGGAGAAAAGATGTCTTGTAGGCATCTGCTACCACATATTCTGTAAAATCAGAGATAAGAAACATTATCTCTCCAGGGAGCAGCCAGATTCCTGTCTTGGGTACGGAATGATACTCAACCGGTACCCCAGCAGGAAATTAATTTTCCAGACTGGGACTATTTCCTAGAGGCAAAGAGAACACTGTTGATGGGATTTCTTATATTCACATGTTTTTTCATATGATGCCGAAGGAGGAGAGCATTAACACCACGACTGGAGTGATACAAACGTATATGAAACATATAGAGATATACATGTGTGTCTGCGGTAAGGGTGTTCAGATTCTGCTCCCAGTTCTCGTCCCTCTTACCTTTCCTATCGTGGGACAAAACGTGGGACAGCTCAAGGTCTGCCATTCTGTGCCTGTTCCCAGCATGGCCATTGTCCAGATCACCTGACTGCTGCATCTGTGAAAATGCACAAAGCCACTTAGCACCTAGGTCTGCAAAACTAAGAGAGATGGTGCAGAGATAAAAATCATTGTTTTCAGATTAAAGGCTTCATGAAGAACTGTTTTGCCAATTGACAGGACAACTTTAAGGACACCAATGGAGAGAAGGGGCTTATTTTACTATGAATTGTAAGGCAACGCAAAATAAAATTATACATTTAATTTTAAAACAATAGGGTTTACAACTCTGCTTAAACAGCAAGCAAAAATAAGCAAGTAATGCACCTAATCATTACAAGAAAAGAATAGTGATTGAGAAAGATACATCACCTAAATATCATCATCCCGAGTTCTCAATTGCAATTAGTGAGCCCCATTTCACAGAGAGGACCTGGAGAATTCTTCCTGACAATTGGGTAAATCCCACACAATGTATCCACCCACAGGTGAGGTTTTTGAATTCACCCTGAAAGGGGGGTCCAAATCAGCAAAGTGACTTTTTTTTGCATTTTTAACACAGAAACATCTGGCACACTGTGCCAGAGCCCAGGCCTTGTGGGTTTTCCCTAAAACATCATACAAACAAACCTCTATTAATGCCAGCTGGGAAAGCTTCTTAAAATGCCACATTTCTTGCCGATAGCTACTCAAGATGATGTGAAAGTTTCTAAAACAGCCCATTTGGTGTTAAAGAGCTGGCATAAACATCTTGGTCGTTTATTTTAGCTGAGCAATACTGAGGGTGCTAGTCACATAATGCCCAGAATTGCAAGCTCTGGCTTAGGCCTGCTGCTCAGGCCTCAGCACATGAAGAACACACTGATATTGTTTAGATGCAAATTCTTAAGCATCTGATGCTTTCTTACAGATAGTGTGTGTCCAGTGCACCAGATCACAGAATTCACTCTCTGCTAATATTAAAAATAAATGTCAAGCAAACATCTGTACCTACACAACCCACTTCTGAACACATTCATCTGTATTTCTGGCCTATATTTCTCAAGCTCTACAATGCAGCAACCAAGCCTTCTGATTCAGGCAGTAATTATGAGGAAGTTTGTGGTATGAACCCAACTCTATTTAGGAATTCTAACAGCAACCAAAAAGCTACTGGAGATACGATGATGAGAAGAGCTTGAACATGTTTTTTTTTTGAACATAAATCAAGTTTTGGAATGTTCTAAGCTGCAATTTACATTCCAGGGTCAGTGAGCACTGCTACTCAGTCATTACCCAGCTGAGCACTACTGAGAGCATACAATCGATATGTGCCTTTTGCCAAAGAAAGCATGTTCACTATTTGCACACAAACCCTACAGTACTTAGGTAAGAAACACTCTCTCAGTGCTAAAGCAGTGCTGATGAAATAGCCTTTATTGGAGTGAGGGGAAGGCACAGGCTAATCTGGGAGCAGTGGGAGTGCAGGGTGATATACCCCAGACACTAACAATGGGCAGGAAGCTGCTATCTTGGACTCCTGCTTTTACTGCAGACTCTTACTTGATGTGCTGACTTTCTTCAAAGAATCCATCAGCAACCAAAAAGGCTGCACTTAGTCACCAGCATATGTTAGAAAGTGTCTTGAGTATTGTACCAGGCAGAGGTTTCTGCAAATTTGTGTTTTACACATAACCATGATAATCATTATTGTTGCTAACTGAGCCTTTGGGCTGACTACGGGCTCTTAGGACTTTGTTTGGAGTAATAGCTGCAGTCTTTCACTAAGATCAGTTTTTATAAAAGCCAGTGACAGCAGTGCAAACTCAAAAGAGGGTTACACTAGTGCTATTTTAATTGGCAGATTGTATCAGCACAGCCTGTGCTGGCAAATCACTCATTTACCTTAAGCTAGTTTATATGTATTGCACTGATTTGCAAGATTTAAATTTTAAAATCCCTTTTGTCAGGTAAGTACCTCTTCTAATAGCACAAAATTTAAAACATTTTTACACACTCGAATCAGAAATTAGAGCAAGTTTTCTACTTTCACCTACTTATATTTAATATATATTTTGATACAACCATCCAGTATCTTTAGAGTTGCTGGGGAAAAAATAGCGAGGTGACAGTGAGCAAAAATCACAACGAACAAAATTCAGCTGCTTTCAAGACAGCAAATCTTTGGATCCCAATTTCTGAGTTGCTGACTCCAGTATTCTTCCTTAAAAACATGCAGTAGACACACAGTTTAACCAGCCTGACCCGAGAACCCTTTGGCCATCCCAGTGTTTTCAAAGAACCGTTTCCATTGAGGATATAATTCCAAAGGTGTTTTTTTTCTTTGATTAAAAAGAAAATGTTGTCTCTTCATATTTTTTTTTTTTTTTTGCCTAGCACGACTACACCATAATTCAAAGAAAGCTAAAAGACGAGCAATAAGGCCAGGGGAGGAAGATAAGTTTGGTAATATCGATAGAAATATCGCATATTTCAATGCTAAACGCGCAGCAAGCTCTGTGGGTCAGGCATGGCTAGAAACAGGAACCAATATTGGCGAATTTCTCACACAGGTGCCCAACAGCATTTCAGAAAGCGGTCACGCAGCGTTCGGGACGGGTGCTCCCTGCAGCACCAACAACTGCAGAGCTCCCAGTGCGGAGGCTGCTCCCTGTAACAGAGCCAGCCCTGCCTGTCACTGAGATACCGCTGCCCCTGCAAGGGTCCGGGCTGGAGCAGCGCAGTCCCCGGGCTCCGGGAGCTCTGCCAGGCTCCTGCCTTTACACACAGACGGCCCAGGGAGAGGCCGGTGCTGCCAATCGTGCCGGCAGCTCCAAAGCCTTCGCTGCAGCGCCGAGCTGGTGTGGGCACCACGGCCCCTCCTCGCTGCGGGGACACGGCGGGCTTGGGAGCGCCCGTCCCGCAGGAACGAGCCCGCTCCGAGCGCAGCCACCCGCAGGAACCGCGTCTGCCCGAGGCGCTCCCCGGGCAAAGCCGCTGGCCCCGCGGCCCCGGCAGTGGCCACCGCAGGGGCTGTCGCCAGGCTCGGCGGCGCGGGAGGCGGCGGGAATTGCCGTGGGCGAGCAGAGCCCCCGGGGCGGCCAGCCAGGCTCGGCACGCTGCACGGAGAGCGAGGGGGCGAGGAGGGGCGAGCTGAGCTCCGCTCTCCGGAAACCTCGGCCACCCTGCACAAGGGGCTCAGCCACCGCGCCAGGGCTCGCACGGAACAGCCCCGGCGCTCGCTGCGCGGCGGAGCAGCTGCCGTGGGGCGGGGCAGCTCCTCCCCGCCACCGCCGGAGGTGGGGCCGGCCGGTGCCGTTGGGGCAGCGTTGGCATTTCCGCAGGGTCGTGGCTTCGCGGAGAGCAGCTCGTCTCGTAGCAGCGGCCCGAGGACGCCTGGCCGGGCTGCCCGAAGATGACAGACGCGCTGCTGCCCCAGGCGGCCGAGCCGGCGGGGGACGGCTACTTTCGGAAGGTGAGAGGCTCGGTGGCCAGCGCAGGGCGGGTGGGCTGTGTGCTCAGTGAGCTGTGGGCTCAGTGGGCTGTCCGCCCGGGGCAGCGCCTCCCGAGGGCGGCTCAGGGCTGGGGATCCCCTCTCCGCCGCTCACCCTCTGCTTTCTCCCGGCGGAGCGCCGTGGGCTCCCAGCTACGGCAGCGCACGGGGGTGGGGACGGGGCTGGGAGGCGAGACAGGGACCTGGTCCTGGGTGAGCGCGGCCATGGGGACTGCCCGGTGTTTGTGGGCATTAATGAGCCGCGGGACAGCCCGGTGTTTGTGGGCATTAATGAGCCGCGGGAGCTGCCTGCCCTCCCGGTGCGGACTCCGGCCAGGGCACAGCCTTGAGCTGCGCCGGGACCCTGGCTGCCCTCCCCTGCTGCTGAGCTGGGCGTCACCCTGAAGGACAGGAGCCTTCATAACTTCCCAAAATGAGTCAAAGTGCACTTGCCGACCTTCTTTTCGCTGTCTTTATGTATTTTTTTCCCTGCTGCTCTCTCCCCCGTCTGCTACTCGCTGCGCCTTCTCGCGCGCTCTCTAGTAAATTGCCTTGTGTACCTGTAAGAAAGTTTACTGGAGTAAGGTAACGAAGTTAACAGATTCATTAGGAAGTTCCTAATGAACATCTGCCCTAATTACTTTTCAGACTGACTGGGCGGCTTATGCCATAACCTGCACCTGAGTTCTTTCTTCACAACAGTAATTACAGCTAAGTGCTGCCTGTAATGCAGCCCCGTGGGGTCCTGTGAACTTCACTGCAGGTAAAGGGCACTAAGTGCCGCTTGCAGAGAGCTTGCATTCGCCCTTCCCTTGCTGTTTGTAAGTTCTCGGCACCTGCATTCAATTTTCAAGGTTTCGAGTACCTACCTGCCGTGTAGGTCCACGGGGGTTTTGGTGTAGATTCCAGATCCAAGACCATTGAACTGTCTAGTCTGTGGGGAGGGTAAAAAAAGCTGCACAAAACCAGCCCCATTATCACTTCAGCAGCCGCCTGGATGACGTGGTAGGGAGGCACATATGCTTTGCTTTGTTGCCCTCTTTACAGGCTCTTGGATTTTTTTGCCACGGTATTTATCGAATTCATAAGCCTGCAAAGCTTTAACAGCAACATTGCCCTTTAGCAGAGGAGCCGTTTCTAGCTGCAAAGAGCCAGGCTTTACCTGTGCCAGCCGTGCTGCAAGGAATCACCACCTCTAGGTATTTACCACCTTGTAAAAACTTGGACCAAATCTTGTCTGGCTTCCTCATTTGCGTAATCCTGCTATAATATTTGCTGGGTTAATCACTTTTTTCTTAATAGTCTTTAGCAGGACTTTTAGTCTTCAGCAGTCTGTCCCGATCGTACAGTGTGGCCAAGTTGTAATTACTTAGTTTTTGTAGCTATATTTTTAACACTGTAGGAAGCTCATAGGCTGCCTTGAGGCATGTTAGTAAAAAAGTTGACTTTTCACTAACTTAAGTTCAATAAATCAACTCTTCCACCTATCTGTTTTTTTTGAAAACGGCCAACTGAAGTTTAGTAGCCAAGTTGCACCTCAGGTCATAAGCTTAGATCTTCTACACTCAGACTTGCTAAATGACTGATTTTATTTAAAATAAAGTTGTTGCATGTTATAGTTTAGGTCACTGAAACAGTATTAGATCAGTATAAAGCCTATTGGACAGGAATGACGTTTTTCTCATATATGAAAACACTGTAAGATTTATTTAATACCTAATCATGAGCATCTTACCTATTACTGCTTTAAGACATAAGAAATGAAAAAGTGGGAATCTGATAAAATCTGAGTGAGGCACTTGCTGCAGTGAAACATTTTTCCCTCTGTTCCCTCAGATCCTGGAAAGGTTCAGCCATAAAAAAACCCTTGTTTTATGTCAGTTGAATGCTCTCAAAAGTCAGAGCTTTAATTCTGGCTTAGGAGTTCTAGGTGAAGGGGGAGGAAAAACAAAACATCAAAAAATGCACTGAAACAATGCCACTCCTGGAGTCTTTCACAGGTACAAGCTGTGAACCCGAGGAGATTCTTTAAATGTGGTATCTGTGAATGGTATCCTTGGCGATTTCACGTGGCTGAAATTCGTGACACAGCTTTTGATGGCTGTCCATAGGTTTTCCTTTCCCCGCCTTCCCCCCTGAGTTACCTCGGTATTGTTTTCTCGTTCCTATCTAAATCACACTATTTGTTTTCCTGAAAGGATTTGAGGGCTCGTTTATCACTTTTGTTGGTGCAGACTCACATCAATTTCCAAGGATAGTCCTTGTGTTTTCAGGCCAAAAGGTACTTTCTTAATTGACTTTTTTTATTCTGTAAGCTGTGTAGCAAGGTGAAAATGCTTTGCATCAGTCCTGCTCAAACCCGGCTTCCAGGCACTACTTACACAGTGGGGTTGTCTGCTGTGCTTTCCAAGAATATTGTGCACAATGAAATTGTATAATTGAGAAAAATTGGGCAAGTCACACAGTATCCAATTGTTTTAGACTCTTGATAATTTCTTTTGATGTATGGATGACTATGGGAAGCGTGCTCAAAGCTTGTCTTGCCGCTCTTTTGTGAATTATGCTTTTTAAAGTTTTAAATACAGAATGCCAGAAAGCAGCTCTCAGTATCCCCAAGATGCAGTATGTAAAACAACTCATTTACTTAATTTTTGTTTAGTGGGGGTTTTTT
>VRYO01002410.1:3032069-3048225 GCA_009812075.1 Sialia sialis
GAAATTACTGTACTTTTAAAAGTGAAAGTGCTTGGATAAATTAAATTTTCTTTAACCTTTCATCAGTCAGTAGGTTGCCTGTTGTCTGTTACTCTTGCAGGAGATGTGACAGGTTGAAAACTTGGGTAATTTTAGCCTCTGTGACTGACTTAACTTTGCTTTGTTTTCTGGTAATTGACCTAAGAAGTGAGACTTGGAATTTTACTACTTTTTCCGGTGGTTATTATTATATGTAATAATTATATTATTATTACTGTTATTATATAATTGTTATACCTGGTTTTGAAATGGGATGCTTCATTCAGTTAATATTTCTGCTTGTCAGTTCAGGAGCATTTTGGAAGGGCTAAAGAGATGAGTAATATCTAGTTTGAAAATTTGTAATGCTTAACCTAGATATCCTAAAATTCAGTTTCTGATGCTAGTGTTAACTGCTGAAATACTGAAGTTGCTATTTACAGGAGTGAGAACTAAATCTACTTAAGAGTAGAGGAACAGACTTATTTTTCAAGATTCTAGAAATCTAAAATGAATTTGCACCTGTTGAACTATTAAAACTTGCTAGTTCTTTGAAAGAAATAATTTTAAATATAACCTGACCGCTGGACAGTTCACATGACTAAGTTGTATCTACAGTCTCCTAAGGAAAAATGTAAACAAGCTTTATGTTTGCAGATTCTAATTCAATTTCATGAAGTTCTGAAAGAAACAAACCAATTTCCGTTCACAAGAAGCCTCTTGGAGTGGGATTTGAGAAAAAACTGGAAATGCAGGTTTCTTTACTTTTGCCTGAAAGTAGGTGCTAGGCTTGAAGCACATGATCCATATAGTGCAAAGACTTCTGTATTTAGAATTCCTAAAAGTCACCCTCTTTTTATTGTCTTTTGCTCTGGAAGTTGAGTTAAAATGAAATTCAGTGTAGAGTTATGTGAATCTTGACAATACCACATTGCCCATGTAGCTGTCTTTTGCTGGTTGTTACTAAAAGGTATTTCTACAGTGTAAAAAATATGGAAATTTAATCACATTAAATTGACATGGATGCTCATAGCAGTAGAGCAAATAGAGAAGTCAACGTGGATGAAACTTTAGGGTTTCTGAAAAAGATAATAGAATCCCTCCTGTGGAGGATGGTAAGCTAGATCAAGCATGGAGCCTTAATAGATGATAATTAAAGTGCTTGTAGCATCCAAACTTGCTCATTTATCTGTGTGGTCTGCCTTTATCAAAGAAGATCCACCCCACCATATATTTGTATCCAGTTTGGCTTCTGAAGGCAACAGATGTGTTGGATTGCTTAAATTAAGAAATTCTAAGATATTCAATAAAGTACAGCATAGAAAAATCACAGATAATTCATTTATAATATGAAAAACAGACTTAGACTTTAAGTCTTGGAATAATTAGTTCTTCATCAAGATGCTCCATGAAACTGGAGAACTGCTCCAAGTGGAGCCCAGATTTGAGATGGTTGTCCATAGATGTATGAGATGGTTGTTCATAAATATTTATGAAGGTGAAATTTGTCTTAAAATAGTCGTAAATGCAAAATGCTGCAAATGTAAGTTTGTTATTTTCTTAAGATTCAGACTAATATAAGGCTACAATATCTTAAGCATGGATACCTTTTATCATAACTTCATACCTGTGGATTTATAGATACAGGTGATTTAAATATCTTGAAAAGAGTAATGCAGAATTGTCAGCATGGTGAATCAGGTTAGAAATTGACATATAAATACACAAATAAGTAATCTCACAGAAATGCTCAGGGGATGTTAAATACTAGCATACATTGTGCTTGTAGTTCAAAGGAAACAAGCAAACAAAATCATGTTCACACCCAACAAATTAAAATTGTAGAGGAAATTGTATGTACGGAAATTTCTTTCTGTTATAATTTCTGGGGGAAAGTTGTTTTCTTTTATTGTTAAGATCAGAAGTATCAACAGATCTTTATTCAATTTATAAGGTGGGGAAGTCTCTGTTGAAGAATGTCTCCTGACTCCTCACACCTCCATCTACCTATCTTCTAAGATGAAAAAAAAAATAATGAAACAATCTGAAAATAAGATAGTAATTCTATTTAAGATGCTTTAGTTTTGTTGATTAATGTGTCTCAAAATAAGCTTGACCCTTAGTCATACATGGAAGATTTGGCATATGGGAAATCTTCTGTGGCTGCATGCTATTATCTGGAAACTATCCCAGGCATTCTCTTAAGAGAAAACTTAATAAATTCTGAAGCATGAGGTCCTGTATCATCTCTCAAAGGAGAAAAAGAAATCTTAAAAATGTTAAGAATGCTAGCATTGAAGGCTGAAGGGGGTCAATAAAAAACCTTTTCCTCAGCAATTAAAAATTGCTATGTCTCTGCAGAGCAACCACCAACAACAAAGTACGAGAGCAGGTGCTACTGGAACTGAGTTTTGTCAACTCAGACCTGCAGATCTTAAAGGAAGAATTGGAAGGACTTAATATCTCAGTGGAGGTTTATCAAAATGCAGAGTAAGTACAAAGCTAAGTTATTCAATTATTAACAGCTCTTCTGTTTACCCTTGAAAACAAAATTGTTTCTAGGTGAGTGTGAATGTTGGACACTAATTGTGTGAAAGAGCAGAGAGCTTGATAGGAAGAGAACATACTTGGTGGTGGATTTGTTGACTAAGGGTTAGTCTGCATACTTGACCTTCTCTGGGGAAATGTATGTGGCACTAATCCTTGGATATGGAGTTCCTCTGGAGAGAAGAGTGTCCTGAGAATTGAAGTCTCTTGGGGCTGTACTGCACAGCTGGCACCTAGCAGAATTTCCAGTGCTGCAATGGCTCAGTGCATTCTGGAGGGAACAAACTCAGTGATACAGCAGTATCTCCTCTCAGATGTGGTACATACAACAGTCCTCTCTTCAGCTGGACAACAGAAACACAATGCTGATTTAGAGCAGACCAGAAAATCTTGAATGTGTGCCCTTCAGTGACAGAAAAACACAAATTCCTTGGCTAAAGCAGAGGAATTTTTAGTAGATGAAATTGAATTTTTTCCAAGATGTTTTTCTCCACTTTGAAGAGCGTACTAATTTTTAAATTGCAATGGATTCCTCAAAGATAAAACTTCAAAGTTAAGGAGTATTCATTGCTGCATACTGAAATAATTTCTGTATCAGTTATGTGTCTTGTTGCTCCTAAAACTAAATATTTACTATTTGATTAACAGTAGCTCAAGGTACAAATTTAAATGCTTCATGTCATGGAGGTATAATTTTGGGTCCTTCTTAGCACTGTTCTCAGTTAGGTGTTAAACTTTCAGCTGGATTACAAAGAATTCTTAATGTAAAAAGATGAAGCACATTTCCAACTGAATGCTGACTTGATGCATAATATCTGTGCTGTAGTTTTCTCAAACAGCAGCTTGTGCTAAATTTCTTACCCTCCACCCCCATGGCAAACTTTGACAACTATTTGATGCAAAAATATTTTCGGGTTTTTTTTGTTGGTCTTTTTTATTTATTTTGAGATTTGGATTTCTTGTTCAAGATTTTACTGGTCTTCATGGATGCATGTGAGCACAGAGAGCAGTTACAGCTGTGAAAATGAGAGCAGCTCCACAAGTATATCTTCTTCTAGCGAAAGAATATTAAAAATATTTGGATTCTCACTGAAGGTCTGGCCCCAGGGCAGGCAGAAACCTTGAGGCTGGACAGCAGTATGCTTGTTATTCTCTCCTGATCCTGCTTCCCCAGTCTATTTTGAATGGTGTTTTGTCTTTCTTATCCTTTCCATTCTAAGCTCTAAATGCTTTTTGTGTTTCATCAGCTAAAAGAATGAATTTCCCCGTAACTGCTCTCCAGCCTTTAACACAAATAGCTATTAATAGTTGCTCTGACTATTGTGCGTAGAGTTGTCAGCATAAGGTCACACCCATGGTTTACTGGGTTAGCCTGCATTGTGTTTGAACAATCTCAGGGGTTGGCCTTTCCAGTCCTTGCACACATCTCAGCTGGATTGAGAAGCATGATGCTATTTCTGCTCAGTTCTGCAAGTCCAGGATCACCTCCCTAACTGTTCATACTCTCATGACTTGTGCTCCATGGGTGTGGCACCTTGGCTGTGGAAAAAAATTATTCACTTTCTTTGAATGACCAATGCTGATATCTACAGGGACGGTGGATGGTATTAGAATGGATTAAATCAGTAAGTTAAGATTTCTTTCCATGTGTCTCACTTCCTTTTGAGGAAGAAGTCTTGATATAATCTGTAGTAAAAGTGTTGAGGTTTTTTCTAAAAGCCTCATCAGAAATCAGATCATTTGCACCACTTGAAATTATGTTTTGGTTCTGTATCCTGGAAGTCATTTTCAAGCTAGCAGAGACAATTTCTGGATCATGAAGGACTCCTCCTCTGCTGAGGAAGCTGCATTCCCACTGCTACCCTCTCAAGGTGGAATTTTCACCAACAAGAAAGCTGGTTTTGCTGAAAAGACCATAAATGAATGTGGGATTTTGTAGTTGGTAATGGAATGCTCTAAACAATGATTAGAAAGTCAAAAATGAAAATATTAGATGAACTTTATAATTACTTGATACTGATCTGTTAAATCTCCACAACAAACTACATATGTGGAAGCAATTCTGATCTTTTATTAACTCAGTTCTCATCCTTATTGCCCTTTGCTATTCTTGAGATGGACTTGTCTGGAGGTTAACACCTGACATTGTCTAGAAACTAAGTAATTCTTGGACTTGCTACTGCTAGAGCTTTCCCTGTGAAAGCTGGTGTGCTTTGTACCCTGCTTCTGCCTGTGTTGTACACATTACTGCATATTAATCATTGGTAGCATGTAAATACTGATTAGAACTGCTGATGTTTACCATGGCTCTTACTGTGGCACATCTCCTGGCAGCTGTGGGGCTGAATTGCAGTAAGGCAGCCTTTGAGACTCTTCCTTTGCCTGAAGGAAAAATAGGTTTAAATGAAAAAAAAAGAGTGCAGGCAAGTAGCTTTCTTGACTTTCTTCTTAAGAAGTACAGGCCATTAGGCAGATTTTTCTTGTGCAGGAAGGAACTGTCTACTTTTCTCTTTATTCCATCAGTGTATGAACTTCCTGTCATCAAATGAAGCAAATAAAAGTAATTATAACAGAAGCAGAATAAAAATCTAAATATTTTTGCTTTTTTTTTCCCTAGGGAGACTTTCAGTATTCCCTTGGTACCTCTTGGCCTAAAGGAAACCAAAGATGTAGACTTTACACTCCCCCTCAAGGTAAATTTTACATGCACATTTCAGAATGGTTAACAGAAATAAACTTCCAGTTCAGATTTGTTTAAAGCAACAGAAGTAATTTAGTAAATTTTGTTTTGCCCTAAAATCAATGTCATGGCATGTTCAAAATTAGCCACCAATTATTTGGGTCATTGCTCCTACCTAATTAGGAGAAGTCCAAAGATGTTATAAGAAATTCTGCTTTGAAGACAGAGTTAATCCAAAGAATAACAATCCCTTCCATGGTTTTGTTTCTGATAAGAGTATTGATGACTGATTTAGGTGTGAAAGGAAGCAGTAATGAAGGTTTTAATTGGATTAATGTAGTGATACACCAACTCACACTAACCATGACAGCTCAGCTGGTGAGCAGTGTTGCAGCACTAACACTGCTTGTTTGTGGGCTAACACACTTTGCAGGCTACTTGAGCCATCTTCTGTATTTTCTGGACTTCTGTGTATTGTGCAATACGGATTTTTATCTCACAGTAAACCATCTGGTATCACTGTAGCATTTGTCGCTATTTTTACCTCTGTGGGTTAAATTCCATGGTCAGATCATGGTAGCACTTCATGTCATTTGCAGCTTTGTTATTTTAAGTGGAATTGCCCTGGTGTAGCTCACCAGAAGTTGGCAGTCTCTTTGTTAGCAAGTTTTTGTGGTCACTTGATCCCCTTGTCGTCTTAGATAACAGGGTTTGTTTGTCCCTTTCAAAACCACTAAGTGTTGTTGTTTTAAACCAATTGGAGCTAATGTAGCAGTGAAATTTGTCTAAGATATCAACTCATCATTCTTCTGTCTTACTGTAGTCTCATAGCTATGTGCTCCTGTACTATTGACTAAAAGGGAGTAGATGTTCAAATCAGAACTGAATCCATTTTGTACTGTTTGTAACTGCAGGAAAAACAGTTTAGGCTAATTTTAGATATTCCAATTTTAAAATCTTTTTTTTCTTTTGTTAGGACTTTATTCTGGAACATTATAGTCAAGACAGTTCAGAGTATGAAGATGAAATAGCAGATCTCATGGATCTGAGACAGGTAAGTTCAAGTGTGGTATACTCTGAGGTCTTTTAATATACAGTTGTAAATAACATTTGTATGGAATCAAAATATGAAATTTTTACTTAGAGCTTACTGTAGTCTTATGGACTTCATTTCTGAGACATGGTGCATGAATCTACATTGTCCAAGACCTTTACAATCTGAGTGAAGAAACAGATGAAGTTAGGCAGAATAATTGAGCTATTGATATAACTTTGTACATTTTGTTAATCTAAGATTTGTCTTGCCTATTTTTTATTTTGAAGTATTTAAAATTTAGCAGGAAGAATGTTGAAGTTGGATTAATCTGGCAGAATGTAGTAGATTGGTGGCTATTTCTAACTATAGTTTGTTTCCTGTACTATGCTAGAAACATAAGCCTTCTCTGTAGCTTTCATAAAATACCTACAATCTTTATTTAATTAACCTTGAGACTGGCCAAACAGATTCTGTTTGCTTTTTTAAAAAAATGTGCTACTGAAAAACCTTTTGTCATGAATCCATGTGATATTAAGCTCACTGTTCTCAGGTTCCACACGTTTCTGTGGTATGCACAAGTCCAAGGGAAGCAGAGCTTTGTCTTTGTGGTTTCAGTACCCATGCTGTAACTCAACAGAATTAATTTTAATGCTTTGTGTTTCAAGGCCTGCCGCACTCCCAGCCGAGATGAAGCTGGCATTGAGATGTTGATAAGCTATTTCCTGCAACTTGGTTATGTAGAAAACAGATTTTTCCCACCCACCAGGCACATTGGAGTTTTATTTACATGGTAAGTGTGTAGTTCGTGTTTCTCTTTTTTTTTCCCTCCCAGAACACTGGTTAATCATTGGCTTTTTTTAATCGATGTGTGTCAGCTGTCTCCTCTTGAATCTCTGCAGTGTGTGTTGTCAATTTTTTTTAAGAGTAAACCTGAATACAACATTTCATGCTTAGAGTGAAACCATTGGCTAGATTATAATTTGGGTGACAGCACAAGGGAGAAAGTGTGAAAATAATCTTCATTGTGGACAGCTACAGATGTTTCCAAATTCTGAACCCAGGTGCACAAAATGAGGACATGGAATGGGGTCGGACCTTAATTCCCCTCCTTCAATTTGTTAAGAAGACCACTTGGGCCAGAAGAGAGAAACGAGCAACCTAACTTTCTGTAAGGGAGTATTTACTACATCTATGAGCAAAATTTGACTCTGAAATCAAAATTTTTATGATGGAAAAAGATGACTACCATGTAGCCAAGAGGATCTGTTAAATTTCTGGTCAGAACTGCAAATGGAAAACTTTAAACACAAGCAGTAGAGGATCTGAGTGTGCCAGTGGCTGATCTTTGACAGCATCTGAGCAGCAGAGTGTAGCAGCACACAGGGATCCTTCCCTGGTATGCTCTTCACCCCTGTGATGTTTTATGGGCACTTCTGAGGTAAATGCAATGACCTTATGGAGGCACTACTGGAAAACCTGCTGAAAACTGTCTCAAATCAAGGTGTTCCCTGAATTGTGTTAATTGTGTGGATTATCCTGCAGAACATCATGGTGTGTCTGTCCGCCTTCATTTTCACTGTAGCAGGACAGTTAAGAATTCCACTATTCTTTCAGAAAAACAGGATGAAAGTACTTGGTTTTTTCAGTGGACTCTGCTAATCTTAACACTTCTAATATTTTTTTTCCCAAGGTATGATTCCTTCACAGGTGTCCCAGTGTGCCAGCAGAATCTGTTGCTTGAAAAAGCCAGTATTTTATTCAACATTGGAGCTCTCCACACACAGATTGGAACAAGATGCAATCGTCAGACCCAGGCTGGGCTTGAAAATGCTGTTGATGCTTTTCAGAAAGCTGCAGGTACACATCTTAAAATACTGGAAAGCTCTTCATGCCAATGTCCCCATTGTCATTCTGATGTTGTACAGATTTCTGCATTTTCTACACAAAAAAAGGAGGAATAGGGACATTGAAGAAGCCTAGTGAAGAGCTGAGATGAAGCTTTAATTCACAACCTGGAGCTGTAGTCTGAGCATGCAGATAAGATAGTGAATGCTGTGGTTAATCATTACTGAGCTGCAGTTCAAAGGTCAAAGTTGTAGCACTAGCATTAACTGCTTCATTCCTTGTTTCACTGGCAAGCTGCTTTTACCCCAGTGATAGCACAGGGGTGTCAGATCTCTTCAAGAGACAATTGACAGGTTTGATATAAACCCTGTAGCCTAGTTTTCCACATGAGGGTCTTAAAAGTGAATCTTGCTTTTCCCTCTGCTGAAAGTTGCAATTCATTGCAAGTTGACTACCTGTTTTCCATAGATTCCCAAGGCCAGCAGGTTAAAATAATCAATCTGTCCCAAGCATGGAGAAATAGAAATGCTAATAAAGGGAATCCTATCCCTTGAACTAACATATTATAAGGTCTTTTGTTTTCATTGGAGGCTTTTAAATAGATTTTTCTATTTTATTTTGTAAGTATCATCTGTGCTACATGGAACATGTATGGAATATTTAAAGAAATGTCCTTTTATTTATTTCAGCACTAACATCTGTGACTATTGGTTTGCACTGGATGGGTAGCTTTATCAGCTAAAAGCTGTGGAGCACAGAGTTGAGTTTTCATCAATCCCCTCCTTTGAATTCACAGCTGTCAAAAAAAGTGTAATATTTCTTCATGCACATTTAAAATAAATAATTTTTCAACCTTTATATTTCATCTAAAAGAAATTTCAGTAGTTGGGAAATTTCTTTGTTTTACTGCTGCTCCTTCCATTTTGCAAATTAAGAAAAAAACCACTGCTTTTCACTGACATGTTCGCAGGACAGAATTAATGCAAAATTAGAAAGGTGTTACTTGCTACCAGGGTTACCTTTGCAGGGCCCCACAGCAGCTCAGGAGGCTTTTCATTGTACCTGTGCACAGTGCTGTAACACTTCACTGTGTTGGCAGGGGCAGGATAGAGTCTGTATTAACTGTTTGTTTTAACTGTTTGTTTTAACTGTTTCCCAGTGCTGAGTGGAAGGTGTTGCACAGAATTTATCCTCAGCATAAGCAGAAATATGTTGAGAACAAAAAAAAAACATGTTTTTTCCCTCCTATACTTTGTTCCTTTCAGTAGGAACAGTGAAAATCCATCAGTATACTTGGGCTATGCTTGGAAAATTTGGGAATAATTTTTTTAGTGCAAAAAGGTTGGGATGGCCATATTTCAAATTTGTTGAATGGCATATTAAAATTTCAGATATAACTTGGAAAATAAAAAACCACAGACAACGTTGAGTGGGAAAATACTGCACAACATGGCCAGAACTGAGTGTAGTGGCAAAAAGTCAGATTCCAGAAGCTGAAACACTTCAGAGGCAGAGGTTTTACTGTTGCCCTGCTGCAGGACTGTCAGCATTAGCAAGCTGAACTCACTAAACCAGTTGGGTGACATGCCTGCTGAAGGTGCTTCCATCCATGAAACTGTTACTTAGTATTGCACTACAGTTAGTGTTTGCTTGAAATTTGATATATGATGGCAATTACTAATATTTTGGTGAAACTCAGTGTCTAGAGAAGAATCCTATTTTTACCCTATTAAAAAAAAATTATATTTATAGTGGTTTACAGGCACAGAATGGAGCTTTCATTGGGACACACAATGCACTTAGCAGCATCTGGAAAAAAAAAAAGCCATATTTAATTAATTGTATATGTTTTTGTCTTTCCCTTCTTTCCAGAGGTTCTACTAGTGTCATCTCCTTATAGCTGTGCAGATTTTTCTCTTTTTTGTCCCCTGTAGAAGCCACTCCCACACGTCACATTCAGTTCAGCACATTCTTACGATCAATCACAAGAACTTTCACAAGCAAATCAGAAGGCAGTGCCCTCGAAACTTGCAGTTTCTATTGCTCCTCTGAAGTGTAATTTTGACAGCTGTACTTGGGGATGATTGATTGCAATGCAAAGCAAAACCTATAGATCAGTCGAACTTTTATGCACCAAGAATTCCTTCAGATGGCTGTAGTGCAATACTAGAAAATATCCTTCAACTCCTAATTGTTATGGCACATACTAGAATTAAGTGCACTTGTTTATCTTGGTAATACTGACCAAACCATTTTGTAATTGCAGGAGTTCTAAGCTACTTGAAGGAGACCTTTACTCACACCCCCAGTTATGATATGAGCCCAGGCATGCTGAATGTGCTGGTGAAAATGATGCTGGCCCAAGCTCGGGAGTGTGTGTTTGAGCAGATCGGTCTGTCCGGAATACGCAACGAGTTTTTCACACTAATAAAAATGACACAGGAAGTTGCCAAGGTAAAATATGGGACTTTCAATCTGGTCTTTAAAACAACTCTTTTATAGTGCTGTGTTACTGCCTACAGCTTTTAGTAATATTAACTGCATTTATTGAATGTAAATGTTAACAACCATTACTGGAAACCAAAAATACTATGGGGCAGGTCACAAACTACAGTGAGAAGCACCACCTTTCAGAAATGTGAACAGATGAAATTTAAATATTAGAGTTGTTACAATTTATGTAATAATTAATAGAGGTTAACAGAAATAGGCAGAGAACTTGCTGAAGATTTTTTACCAAGCTATTTATGTTGGCCTTTCAAACAGTAGAGGTTTCATCCACAGAACTACATATAGCCATGATTCCTTGATTCTGTCATTTGGAGTAATTTCATCCATTAAAGAGCATTCACTGCATGAAAAACTATTTTATTTCCTGTGTATCACAGTTTTAAGTAGACCACACCAACTTAAGGCTATGTATGACTCCACAGTTTCAAAGTGTAGCACAAACCTACTGTTTGAATATGCTTTTCTTTTTTTTTAAACTGATTTAATGAAATGTATTTGAAGACATGTTTATTATATGCTGTTTTTATTTAACTATGAAGCCATACAGATGGACTGACTTTTAGTCCATCTGCTCTTGTACAAAATTTATTTATGTTTCTTGTGAGGGGAAAAATCAGAAAAGGCATTTGAAGTTTTTTTCCAAACTTAATTCCAACCCATCCTAACCATATTAGTTCCTTTTTTGATGTGATTGGACATGAAATTATCTTAAGCCTGACTATGATATCGATTTCTTGAGTTCCTAATACCTCATATTAAGTTGTCATACTTCACTTATTTGCTTTATTTTAGGTGGGAGAGGTTTACATGCTGGTTAACACTGCAATGAATCAGGAACCAGTGAAAGAGAATATTCCCTATTCCTGGTCTAAGCTGGCACAAATAAAATCAGACCATTACAAAGCTCTGGCACATTACTTCATTGCTACCATCCTGTGTGACCATGAATGTAAGAATCATACTTCTTTATATGCTTGTATAAATAAAAAAAATAAAAATAAAAATAAATATGAGTTAGTTATTAAATACAGCAACAGTTATAATTTG
The DNA here is from genome assembly GCA_009812075.1 of Sialia sialis. NCBI lineage: Eukaryota > Metazoa > Chordata > Aves > Passeriformes > Turdidae > Sialia > Sialia sialis. The sequence continues at coordinate 3,043,754 of VRYO01002410.1, forward strand.
GTCTGGAAATAAGTCTTGGAGCCAGGAACGTTGGTGCTTCAATATATGTTAAATTGTGGTCATTTTCCTCACTCAGCCATGAGGCCGTTCTCTTGTTGTCTTTTGAGAAAAAAGTGAAAATTCAGTAAGCTAACTTTCCCAGAAGTAAAAGAAAAGTTACATATCCATTATATGCTACTAAATAGTTCAGATTTTGTCAATATGTTCTGGCATGGCAGTATTACTTGCATATTGTAGATGTTAAAACCAGAACCTTGAAATTCTTATTTATATATTTATAGAAATATATATTTTAGTGCACTGGAGGAGAATGTAGAAATAACTACACAACAGAGGGGACCTAGAGATGTGTGTGGTTCATGTTTTTTCTCCATGATTACAGTACAGCCTGGTGATGATGAAGATCAGCAGGAGAAAGCCTTGTCCCAGCTCTATGACCACATACCTGAAGGGCTGATGGTTTGTGCTGTTTTAAAGGACAAAGTTCAGAGAAAACAATTGGGTAAGTGCCAGTTTCACACAGCCACAATTTGAATCTTACCTTGCGTTTATTTCTTGTGAGTGGTGCCAACCGATGGCTTGGAATGTTTGCAGGGAAAGCGCATTTGCGCACAGCCATCGTTTACCACGAGGAAGCTCTGAGAGTCTGTGGGCTCTGCAAAAAGCTTCGGAACATTGAGGTTCTCCAGGAGGTTCTGACAGCTGCACACAAGCGCTCCCTTCTCAAATATGCTCAGCAGGAGACAGAAGATGACTTCCTGAGTCTCATTCAGGCTCCAGATATACTCCGTGAGTGTTGCCAGCTAGAAATGAAGGATGTATAACCAAACAGCTTTCATGGGGCTAGGCTTTAATTTAAATACATGACTACATTCAGAATGGGCTTCCATACATAGCATAAATAATGTATATGCTGTGCATTTGTGGAGTTCAGATTCCTTACACATTTTCTCAATCACAGATATTTTGTTAGAACTGTTCTACAGTATTTCTGTCTCTAGCAGCACTGTTTTTGGGGGTAGATAACAAGGTGGTTAGTTAGAATGCACCTTTTTTTTGTGAGCTATCAAAAAATGGGGAAACTTGAAAAGTTAAAATTATATGGGGGAAAACTACAGTAACTGTTTCTTGAGCCCAACTCTTGTACTAGACTGGGTTGTTAATTTGACTGCTTTTTTGTTTCCATCTTAGTCCAGCTCATACAACTTTATCCTCTTTGGATACAGTCAGAAACGATGAGTGCTGGTTTTAAAAACTTGTCAAAGTAAAATAAAGATGAGAAGAGCATAATTTAACTTCTCCATATTGATGCTGTGAGCTCTGAAGATATTTTTAAGGTAGTTCTAGTATCTACTATACTTACACAAAAATTCATTTTTTCCACAGCCCAGTAGAATTTAGGACAAATTCCTGTCTAGCTTGTAATGCAATAAAAAATAAATTTTGATGTCTCTCAATTACTAATTAAAAGAAAATTAATTTTGTTTTCTTTTTATTTTAGCTAAAACAGAACATAAAATAGAAACAATTGCTCCTCAGTTTTCCAAGGTGAAGGTTAAAGACTTCTTTCACAAGCTGGTATGTAACACAGTAATGCTGACCAACCTCTGCCATTTTGATAGCGACCATAAATTCCCTGTAATGTGAGGGAGAGGAGACAAGTATTTTAGCCTGAAAAAATAATACTGTAGTAATTGAGGTTTTTTTCAGAAGCTGTTGGAGAAATCACTCCTAGCTTTAGAGATATAAGTCAGCTTGAGAGAAGCAAAGAAAAAATTGCCATTTGTGTATGGCTTGCACAGCATTCAATCTTGAAAACCTTCATCAGAGTCCCATGCAGTCTCACCAGATATTACACACAGTTTAAAGCGGGGGGAGAAACACCTGGTAGGTGGAGACAGGCATGCAGAACATGTGACTTGCATGTGACACAGCCAGTGTTTCAGGTGGCTCTGTATATGTCAGTGAGCAAAAGGAACTGGGAGTTATGGTGAGGATCAGAATGGGCAACGCTCCATGAATCAGTTTATCTCCTCTGAAATGCAGTAATATTGGGCCTTGCTGCCTCGGCAGCCAAAAGATTGTGCACACCCTAAGAGACATCCTGGAACAACTTGGCAGTTGCCTTTATCCCACTCCGTTTGAAGTTATCAACTGAAGAGTCAAGAAATAGCACTTTGCAATTCCAGGGGATTAGCTGGAAGTTAACCTGAGTAAAATCTACAATAGATGAACTTAAAGCATTATAAATTATTTATTGTCCTAGTTTGAAGGACAGGTGTCTGCTAAGGAAGGCAGGAGCCTCTCTTTGAAATGGAGAATGTAAACCCTCTCTCCCCAAATTATTATAATTTTGAAATTAAGGGGCTCCCAGGCAAAGATATGGGAATAGTAATATCAGTTCTTTACTGGGAAAATTAAAATAGAAATACAGTACTACAAAGAACAAACTCCAAACACTGACAAAGAGTACAACCTGACACCCGTCAGTCAGTCAGGGTGTTGGCAGCAGTCCCATTCAATGGTGGCTGCATCCTCCTGCAGTGACAGATGTGGTTCAGTTGGAGCAGTGCTCCTGTGGAAGGTGCAGTTTTCCTCCCAAAGTCCAGTGATGATATCGAGAAGCTCAGTTTTCCTCTGGAATCCAGTGAAAAAGGGCTCCCTTGGTGTCCCAAATCTCAGTTTTTATCTTGGTAGGAAAGGCTTGGCTCCTCCCCCTGGCTGGAGCATCTCCCAATGGGATGCAGTAATTTTATCAGTCACACAGTGGAACTCAATGGCCATTAGCAGAAGAAAACTCCCTGGAGGAAGGATGTGTTGTGGAAAAGATAAAGAACACTGCCCCAGCTGGTTTCAATTGATGGCCCATTAACAGGAGATATCTCCCAGGGAGATAAGAATCACTGCCCCACCTGGTTTCAACAGATGGTGATAGAATACATATTTTGATCACATCCTGCATTGTAACCCAAAACTTAGAAAACCAGAAATGCTTACTTAGAAGTGACAGTAAACCATGATGTGCCTGCTGTTGTGTTCTCTCCAGGGCCCACTGACAGTGTTCTCAGCCAAGCAGAGGTGGACAGCTCCTCGTACCATTTGCCTTCACCCTGAAGCAGGAGAGCTTGGATTCAGTCTAAAAGGAGGTTCTCCAGTACAAGTTTGTTGTCTTGATCCATCTTGTTTTGCAGCAGTAAGTATATTGGTGTGATATTAACAATTTCTCTGCTGACTCTAGCATTAAAATGTACCTTTAGCTTGCTCATACTCGTGTATGGAGTATTTATTGAGTTCTATACATTAGTGTAGTCCATTCATTTAATTTGAATGCATTGTGAGTGCTCTATATGCTGCATATTGTTAAAGTACCCATATCCCCAACGTCACATGAAACTAGAGTTGATTTCTTTCTCCTGTTCATTCTTAACAGTTAAAAAGCCACAAATAATAAAAGCAAATGTTACTTCCTGTCTTATTTAGGAAGTTAGAAGGGATAAATGCTTTAAAAAGTAGCCACAAGAATAAGGATCAGGAAGGGAATGCAAGGTGTAGTGTCTGCCTAAGGAAAGAGGGGGAAGAATGTTTTATTGGTTTGGGATGTTGGTATTTCAGGGAAAATCCAAAGGGAATAAAGCAGCATGCAGTGATAAGTAGTTTACTTCTGGAAAAGGCAGAAGTAACCACAGAAGTACAAATAAAAATAATGAAGAAAAAGAATGAAACACTGTAGAAAATGTCTTCTGGAGGACAATAGTGAGCAAAACTCAGGTTTCATTTATTTAAAGAGAAAAGAACATAAAAACAGCCAACCTTTGAGTTTAGCAGAATCATATTAATGGTAACTCAAGAGGTAATTTGTGTACTTGAGAAAGTTCTCTAGCACATGTGTGGTTAGAGAATGGGTTTGTAGCATCTAAGAGTGAAATGCCTTTGGGGCAGATATTGTATGATGACAAAAACATTTTACAGTCTTTTTAATTCCAGATAATAACTTATGCCCAATTTTTTGACAGTCAGCAGGCCTAAAAGAAGGTGACTACATAGTTTCAGTTGGTGGCATGGATTGCAAGTGGCTTGGTGTGAATGAGGTGTTGGAAAAATTGAAAAGTGTGGGAAAGCAGCCTGTGGAGCTTGAGGTTATCAGTTGCCAGGATACAGCGGCATCTTTGGTATGTAATGAGGCAAATAAGTTTTGCAGATTTGGTATGCTAGAGTTTTTTCACTTGCCTGCCATCGGTTCCTGATTAATATTTGCTTTCTTGTAGTCGTGTATCTTACTCAACCTGTGAATATATAAAGCTTTCAGATATGTGCTCAGTTTTAAACCATCTGTTTAAAATAGTGTGACCTAGCAAGCTGAAGGAGTCTGTCTGCATAAGAATGGTTGGGTGGTGGGCTTTTTTTGTGGTGGAGCTACTTAGATTAATTGCATTAAAAATTTCAAGACCTACAGTAATTTCATGCCTATAAGG